>JACXGI010020530.1:0-11059 GCA_016801175.1 Esox masquinongy | reverse complement strand
ATATATCGTCAGAACTCATAGTACCATATATAGTCAGAACTCATAGTACAATAAATAGTCAGAGCTCATAGTACCATATATCGTCAGAACTCATAGTACCATATATAGTCAGAACTCATAGTACAATAAATAGTCAGAGCTCATAGTACCATATATCGTCAGAACTCATAGTACCATATATAGTCAGAACTCATAGTACCATAAATAGTCAGAGCTCATAGTACCATATATAGTCAGAACTCATAGTACCATGTGTAGTCAGAACTCATAGTACCATGTGTAGCTCTTTGGTCTTCACAGCAGCACTGTAAAGTAAATGCTACTAGGGTCATGTGTGAGTGGTAATGGAAGACAAGGGTGTGTCAGTGTATTTGACGTTTTGTTTTAGAAGTAAATTACTTTTAGGCCTACAACGTCATGTAAGCCTGCCTCCCTTCCTTTCCTCAATCTGAAGCTTTTGGATCTGAAGAAGTGTACACTGCTTATATGATGTTCGGATTTGCGTTTTGGTTTATGGTAACAAAGTTAACAAGTAAGAAAGTAGTAGTGGTAGTAGTAGTAGTGGTTGCAGTAATAGTAGTAGTAGTAATAGTAATATTAGTAATAGTAGAAGTAATAGTAGTAGTAGTGGTAATAGTGGTAGTAGTAGTGGTTGTAGTAACACTAGTAATTGTAGTAGTAATAGTAGTAGTAGTAGTAGTAGTGGTAGTGGTTGTAGTAACACTAGTAATTGTAGTAGTAATAGTAGTAGTAGTAGTAGTAGTGGTGGTTGTAATAGCAGTTGTAATAGCAGTAGTAATAGTAATATTAGTAATAATAATAGTAGTAGTAGTAATAGTAGTAATAGTAGTTGTAGTAGTAATAGTAGTAATAGTAGTAGTAGTGATGGTTGTAATAATAGTTGCAATAGTAGTAGTAGTAATTGTAGTAGTGGTTGTAGTAGTAATAGTAATAGTAGTAATTGTAGTAGTGGTTGTAGTAGTAATAGTAATAGTAGTAATAGTAGTAGTAGTGGTTGTAGTAGTAGAAGTTGTTGTAGTAGTAGTAGTGGTTGTAGTAGTAGTAGTAGTTGTAATAGTAGTAGTAGTGGTTGTAGTAGTAGAAGTTGTTTTAGTAGTAGTAGTGGTTGTAGTAGTAGAAGTTGTTGTAGTAGTAGTAGTGGTTGTAGTAGTAATGGTTATAGTAGTACTAGTGGTGTTGAATGCCAAAAGTCAGTCACCGAATAATTATAGTAATGTTTCATTGATTCCCTTCATCCATTAGCCAAGCAGCAGGTCTGTTTTTTTCCTGTACAAGAAGGGAGTGGAGTTTTGCTGAACCTGTCCAGGTCCGCCCTGATGTAATATACATGATGGTGTGGTTTTGTGGAATCCATTTTCTTTCTTCTGCTATCGGCACACAGATGCTCCCCGGCCCACTCACTCAGAGAGTGTTTAAGAACACATTAAAGTCTCCACAGAGGCCAGATAACAGCACCAGAGAGTCAAGATAACCATCTGGAGAAAATAGCCCCTGCTGTGAGCTGTAACTGATACTGTAGCGCTGCCAAGAGACCTTACAAACAACTAATATACAGCTACAGGAGAGATGGGAGAAAAGAGACCTTTATACTGTACAGCTAATAGCTAAGGGAGAGATAGTGGAATCTGGGAGGGAAGATACCTTCCTTACAGCTAACAACAATTGTCAGGATGATTTAAATTTGCAAAAGGAATGCATCATGCTGACAAAAATAGGTGGAAATCCTGAGTGTGCAGAGACTTGCCCTTGCTTGTCTGTAACCCATTTATACATTTTCATGAAGAGAAGTTTGATTTCAGTGACTACACTCAAACGGATTGATAAATCAATTCTAAGAATATCAATAATGACTGAAGTTTCTTGTCATTCTTTAATAGGCTGGTTGAACTGGTGGAAAGGCAGGTACCAAGCTAATGCAAGCTATGCAAAAAAAACTGTGAATCGTGTAGAAATTACATCCTCTTTATAAATAATCCACCCATTTTAGGGGACCAAAAGTTGTTTCAGGGCATTGAGGTCTTCTGTTTCAGGGCATTTAGGTCTTCTGTTTCGGGGCATTTAGGTCTTCTGTTTCTGGGCATTTAGGTCTTCAGTCTTGTCTTCCACATGTGAAAGGCATGCTCAGTCACTGGGCTCAGGTCAGGTGTTTGACTTGGCCAGTCAAAAACATTCCACTTTCTGGCTCCAAAAAAACTCTGTGCTGGCTTTAGCAGTAAGCTTGGGATCATTATCCTGTTCCCTAGGTGTTGTGCCATTCAATGGGTTTTATCCTCCTGAGAGCATGTGTCCACATATGAGGACACTATGTTTTAGGCTTCCTGCACCATGTACTTCATTCTGCTTAACTTAGACCTATTGTCCTTATTAAAGGACAGTTGTCTGCGCCATGCTTAGGTATTATACTTATCAGGTCCTACTAATCCCAAATAGCTAAGAGAAATTAATAATGCATACATTATCAAAGCTCAGGTCTTAGGAGGCTAAGGCACTTGGTTGTAACTGACGTGACAAGATGCTCATGTACATGTCAGAATTACGCCATCAATGAAGACAAGTTAGCCTGCTCCAGTGGCAGCCATGCATGCTCAAACATAACACCCCCTCTTCCTTATTTCACAAATGAATTGGCATGCCAGCTTTTCTCCACACTTTGCCATCACTCTGGCTCATGTCAATATTAGTCCCATCTTTCCACAATAAATTTTTCCAGTACTCCTGAAGGATCCAGCCTGATTTTGAGGGTAACTGATGTTTTTGTACCTTGCAGGTCAACCTCTACAGTTTTGCTGGATAAATGTTATCTGAGTGTTGGAGTCTGACACATCGATGCCTACCTAATTAGCGAGCATTCCTGATCTTTCGGACAGTTCTTTCTTATTTAATTATGGTGAGCGCTCTTTGGTCATCCACTCCAGGGGTCTTCTTTGGTCTGGCAGATCTTCCAATATGAAGCAAAATACCCCTCAGATGGAAGCTGACAGTCTGTAACCCCATCGTAATTGTCTCGTTGCAAATACAAAATGCTTGACTACAATACAGCGACAAAAAAAAATTATTCAGCCAAATTATCCATAATTTAGCCATTTTAAAACAATTCAACATGTCATCATAGTCAAAATAAAACTGGATAAATATTTTGTTTGGCATTAAACCCACCTGCTCTTATTTCTGCTAACCCTAATTAGAGCTGGGCGATCTAATATCATATACACAATATCAAATGACAAAGTTTCCAGTTTTTGAAAATCTAAATCTCAGTCTCTCTCCCCCTTTTCATGTTCATTCTCTATCCTCTTCCAATCTTTGTCTCTCTCCCTCTACGCTTTACCCATACTTTTTCTCTCCTCTGTCTCCAACTAATAAAGCTAAATGTGGATACCCTTGCAGATGACGTGTCCATTGAGAGAGTGTAATGATGTGTAACATTTTTCCATTCTCTTGTTTCTTACCAGAAGGCTTGACGTTTGGAATTTCACCACATTTTTCATGAATATTTAACAGAGAAGATGTGGATTTGCACTTTTGAGCCTAATATAAATCAATGTTTAATTCAACAATATGTAAAACAAAATCTATATAGCCTGCTCTAAATACTGTATGGACAGTATGCTCTAAATACTGTATGCGCAGCATGCTTTAAATACTGTATACACAGCATACTCTAAATGCTGTACATCCAGCATGCTCTAAATTCTGTTTATCCTGCATGCTCTAAATACTGTACATCCAGGAAGCTCTACATTCTGTATATCCTGCATGCTCTAAATACTGCACATCCAGCATGCTCTAAATGTTGTATATCCAGCATGTTCTAAATACTGTATACACAGCATGCTCTAAATTCTGTATATCCAGCATGTTCTAAGTACTTTATACACAATGTACAATACCTATTTTATATTTTATCGCATTCACTGTAGTGTTTTTGCCCCAAGTATCCTTTCCTCAAAAGAAACCTGACATGCTTTTCTGCTCATTTTCTGTGTGAAGAATTAACTGTAGTTTATTTTGCTGACTTTACAATACTACAGTAGCAAAAACTATAGCCGAGAGTGTGCTATAGTTCTCAATAGTTTAGTACAAAAAAATATACCTTTCTAGTAAGATCCTCCCACTAGGCTTGTCTCCAATACTTCTATGGTTCAGTCATTATGTTATCATTAGCAGATGCTCTTATACAATGGAATTTTTTAATTAGTGTGTGTATATATATATCAAAATAATATCTTTAAAGACATCTAGGTAGAACAACCACAAAGCTCAGTAGTAGTAACTGCACCTTAGTCAATAAAGGAGCAACCAACTCAGCGCTAGAAGGAGGATAATATAACATCCAAAGTACTTTTTTTCAAGTTTATTGTCGTGATTGTTATGTTAATAACAGAACTGGTTGTAAAATGTATTCAGTTTCCGTCCTGTGGCCTTCACCATGTCAGTTCCTAGGGTAATATTGTCATTTAAATTAATGTAATTTAGCTCATAACTCAAAACATATCTCATAAGGCCTTTTTTGCTAATATTTATCTCGCTCTAATTTCCAGTAATAACACTTAATAACATTAATAACATTAAACAGTAATAACATTACTCACACTGCCTAGTGCTATTTCCCTTAATGTTGCCTAAGTTAAAGATCACAACATTTAATTTGTCTTCTCATGCCATAGGCAAGAGTGTGCTTGAAAATTATTGTAAGTTGTGATTTTAGTTTGTTTGATATAAGATTACGTACCAGCCTTAAGATTACGTGATTCAAGGTTAAGTACCAGTCTTATGAATTAGTTAAATATAAAAATATAAATGCACATCACATTGCACATCTATACATTCCACTTGTAACATATACTATACCAAATACTTGTAAATTTCCTGCCCTCATCTTCTTTTTGCACTTTTGATTAGATGCTAACTGCAGTTCATTGTAATGTATGCACACTGTTCAATGACAATAAAGCTGAATCTAATATAAATCTAATCAAGTCTAAAAATAAAGATATAATGTAATCTTAAGTACAAAATGCAGTTATACAGTCAAATGAAATACAAATAAATAAAAATTCAATTGGAAGGTGTTGAAATTGAGAAGTGGCAAAATGTGCATGGTAAACACAATGTGTTTTACGCATATTTAAAAAATAAAAGAATAACTACAGGAGCCACTTGTTATTGAAAATAACTGTCAGCATCTGAATATTAAGTGAAATAGTTATTGTCCACAGGTGGGCAATTGATCCAGTGCCAATCAAAGTAAAAAAGCAATTTCAAAACATAAACCTGTCATAAAGTATTCTGGGAATAATGTACATTTTTTAAGAAACCTTTCAAATATATTTACCGAGGGATATCGATTTTATTTGGTCACAATGTCAGTTAAAATGCCTTGGGGTTTACAGTGATGATCACAGGTGGATTCCACTGTTAGTTCAGGCAGCTGTTCATCAGCTTTTTCTCGCCAGGTAACAATAATAAGTTGTGATATTGAATCTGTTCGCATAGTCAGTGTATTCCTCTGTGACGCTGTCTCTGAGGCCAAATAAGAAAGTGTAATATTACATGTGTTGTGGCCCAGGGCGGTCTAGCAGTCGGAGCAGCCACCGGTGTGCATGTGCACGTGACGGCTTCGAGTCCAGCCCGCGGATTTATCGAACCCTCTGTTCTGTCTCGCCCTCTTTTGCTCATGACAATGCCCAACATGTCAGACACATTTTATTGTGTCTGTTTGCTCATCATTGAGCGGATTCTTTTTGTCACGTTGTTCTCCCTTCTGTTTCCTTTAAAGGTGGAAGTCTTCCACTTTTGTTCTCAAGGGTACTCGTCAGATGGTCATAATATGTAGGGTACACATCAGACAGGTATAAAGGGTTTGAATCACATTGGACAGTCATAATATGTACAGTCCACATCAGACAGGTATAAAGGGTTTAAATCACATTGGACAGTCATAATATGTAGGGTACACATCAGACAGGTATAAAGGGTTTAAATCACATTGGACAGTCATAATATGTAGGGTACTCTATTATTATTCTGATCACCTCTCTGCTTAATATAGTACTTGAGACCTTAAGAAACATGTATTCAGTTTTTAATTCAACTTTTTCAGTCTTTTGTAATTATCGAAGGGGCAACCTCTCAAGGCTTTATCAAATCTGACAGTTGCAGGGCAAATTTATGCAGGGCCTTAAGAGCTGGCCTGAGAGGCAGAAAATACATATTAAACATTAAAGAGACATAGTATATATATATATATATATATATATATATATATATATATATATATATATATATACTGTAACAGGAAGACACAGGGAAAGGACACAGGACAAGTGTTCAGGGCCCAGGAGGGCATTTTATCACAGAAAAGAGAACTGGTGTTGTAGGATTTGAGGGAGTAATCAAAACAGAAAACAAACCGCTGTGACGAGAAAGAAGTGTTGTCTCTGAAGACAGTTTGGGTGGTATAAGCCTTAGTCACGCAATCTTCAATTTCAAATGACAGCGAGGCTTGGTTAGGAAACCCCGAAAGTAAACACAGATAAAGAGCAAGCTGAATTACTTTTTGTTCCCCATCGACCATAAACTCTGTGTATCGTCAAAATATGCCAGGATGTCTGTGCACAGTATCAGGTAACGGCAATGTTAGCTAATGCAGTATTAGCTTGCCCAGCTGCTTTACAAAGCTAATAAGGTTGGCTAACCAGCCATTATTTTGATAGCTTCTGCTGTTGTATTCAATATTCATAACATAGAAAAATATCATAACATAGAAAATATAATATGTTTTCAAAGCCATAGATGTTGAAGTGTGTGGTTAGTTTTCATATCCAACGTATGTAACAGAAAACAAGAAACACCAGTTTGCTCTAAACACTTTGGTGAGGGCAACCTGAGGACTGACAGGGTTGACAAATTTACACCAACTTGGTGGAATAGTAAACACAATTCAAAGAGACTAATTAGAGTATAATGTAAAGCCGGTCCCAGGGGTGCACGTGTCACTCTGAGTTTTAACAGGCTATACATTATCCCCACTAATAACCAAAACCCATGACCTTTAAACCCAAACACTAGCCCTGAAAGGGCAACATTGTTACCACATCAACATGAAATCCGTTGTGCCCGATTTACTTCCACAGATCAGCATGTCAAAGCATGATGAAATTGCTCATCTGACAAAAGACCACCTCTAAGAAGCCAACAGTGTTTTGTCTACCAAGCTTTCAGCATAAACTGAGGTTAATCATGTTTCACACTGGGTTCAAGTGCTATGAAACCCAGAAAGCTTGCTCACACTCTACAACCCACAGCAAAGAATATGGTGAGGTGGCCGTGTGCAGAGATCAAGAGACAAACACAGGGTTTGAAGCATACAGTCTACCAGTGACTGACTGGTTTATCTTCCTTTATCTTGTAAAGCAGGTGTTCCTGGGGCAGGATCAAGCTGTGCAGGTGTTACAGTCTACTGTTAGCAGGCTGATCATCACCTGGCCAAACTACCTTTCCAGAAACCCAGGTCCAATGTCCTCGGCTAAATAATGTAAGCTTTTTTTTTAAATTCCATAAACTTCTTTTCCCATTTTTAAAATAATGTTGTACTTAGTTCTTTAATCCACACTTACTTTCAACCTTCACATATGTTTCAACACTAAATATTTACACACATGTCAAATATGTGGGAAAGCTCACGGAAAGGGTTGGGAAACGCTGGGATCTAGTCCTATGTGACTCTGGACACAGCCCAAATGCATTTATTAATTATTACAACTTGTACTCTTAAAATGTTCACCCGGCACAGCCAGAAGAGGACTGGTCACCCCTCTGAGCCCGGTTCCTCTCTAGGTTTCCCCTCTTAGGGTGTTTTTCCTAGCCACTGAAATTCAACACTGTTGTTGTTTGCTCCTTGGGGTTTCAGGGTGGGGGTTTTGTAAAAGCACTTTGTGACAACTGCTGATATAAAAAGGGCTTTATAAATAAATTTGATTGATTGATTGATGGTTTAATCCTCCGTGTCATGGGTGGCAAACTCATTTCACACAGTGGGCTAGTGTCTGCTGGTTTTAGGGTTTTCTTCATAATTGATGTCCAATGAAGAACACAGATTACCAGGTGAGGGGATTTCCTAATGTATGAGCGACATGAATTAATCTATAAAGTACAGGGCAGAAGCCAAAACCAGCAGGCACTTGGCCAGTCCATGAAATGAGCTTGACAGCTGTAGCCACATTTGCGAACAGTACATCTGTAACAGAAGGGAAGCCCATATTTCTGTGATGTACAGTGTAATTGTATTCAACCCCTGAAAACAATGCCACTTCTTTTCACACAATGACTTTAATTGCCACTAACTTCAGTCTCCAGTGTCAATCAGTAGAAACATCATTGAAATAACTGAAGTATGCACGTTACGCTACAGTGACCCGGGGAAGCACCTCCTACAGAACCACCTACCAGTCTGAATTGTCATGCACAGACCTGGCAGGAAATGCTCAAAAGTTGTGGCGCAACATAGACATCATGTCCACCCTCCTTTCACTGTGAAAATGCAGTGTTCGAGGAAATCATCATTGTTTGCATTTCTCAAAAGTCTCGCTACTTCATGCCTGTAACTGCCAGGTGGTGTGGGACCTGGTAGTCACTCTCATCTGGGCACGTGACCTCCAGGGGCCGGTTGACCCAGCTGGATGTAAAAAAGTTGGTCTTAAATGCGTTTGGCGTAGCTACTTCAAATGTTGTGATTAGAATTCACACCTAACACATCAAATAAAGTGAAGGTCATGAGATCAGAAGATTCTTGGTGATAATTGCTAGGCAGCAATCTTTGCATAGTTACAATCCGATTCCAGAAGTAACAAAGACAGGATAAGTAACTAACAATCGAGGCGCAGTTGAGACAAAGAAACATTTACTTAGATATTAGGAAAACGATAGAGCTGTACAGAAAACATCGCAAAATCCTTATGTCTGAATTCAATACCAACACTCCAAACAGAAAGAAAAATTACATTTGGAAGCACATAACTTTACACCGGGTTCAGAAATACAGTTTGCATACAATTTCAAAGCAATCAGTGTGAAACAAGGGGGTTAATGCATGGTTACTCTCAGACACT
Source organism: Esox masquinongy (assembly GCA_016801175.1). Classification (NCBI taxonomy): domain Eukaryota; kingdom Metazoa; phylum Chordata; class Actinopteri; order Esociformes; family Esocidae; genus Esox; species Esox masquinongy. Next base: position 1,928 of record JACXGI010020530.1, on the reverse strand, counting down.
AGCCAATCGCAGCGAGAGCCAAACTATAATTGCAAACAGATCCCGTCGGCTAAAGCGGAACCTCTCAAAACACTCGGTCTGAATCTCAAATCACATACAACATACTACGTTCTATAAGTATGTACTTTGCAGATGATGGTAAAGTACGTACTGTTTTGTATATAGTGAGCTACTATGTCAGTATTGGGACCGATTGGGACCTACTACCTTGTCATAAAATTGCGTCTCAATGTTAGATTATGTCTCGGATTAACATCACAGCAAGTTTGAATATTTAGCTAGACACCTTTAAGCAGTGCCAGCCCTAGCCTTTTGGAGGACACAAGCAAAATTTGATTTGGGGGCCCCCTCTCCCCTAGTGGTCTGGGGCTCACTAGCGGTCTGGGGCCCACTAGCAGTCGGGGGCCTTAATCAACCGCCTATGTTGCTTATGCCTAGGGTTGGCCCTGCCTTTAAGCATTGTATAAAACAGAGTAACCTTACTCATGAAGGTTACTTCCACCACAAATAGCATCTATGAACTGTATGGTTTTTGCCGCTGGCAAAATTTACTAGCTTACAAGCCAGTAATACTAGTATCTTACTACTTGGAATAGTTATAAGTCGAGCCCATGTTAACGAGACTTAAGACTTAAGAACGTTACACTGCCAAAGCTGTTTAATTTCATGACACAACAATGTTCGTTTGTCTTTCATTCGTGAATGACACTGATACAATAACTATCAGTATAGGTGACAATAACTGACTTTTCGTCAAGTGAAAAGATGAGAGAATCGTGGAAACCCCACCTCTTTTACTGCACAAGGGGTTGTGGTCTTTATTAGCCCAAAAAGCATACATGGATGCGTACTTCGAAAATCCACTAGAAATAGTAGGCCATCCGGGAACATTTGGCATACTAGGTTCGGGGTACTAGCTATGTTTTGAGACATACTAATCTTCTCGCATACTAATATATATTATGCCATACTAATGGCATAATATATAGTATGCAAGTATGCGATTTGAGATTCAGGCTTTCTGTCTGTACGGTACATCTAGAGACGTGTTCCTAATGTATAATTCCCTCTTCCTAAAGGTCGCTGGTTGTGATAATATACAAGTCGCACAATGGTATTTTAATTGTTTTTAAAATAGCTATAAAAAATAGTTTTACCTTGGAGAATTGTAACAAGTCGGCACCCTTAGGGCACACTGTGCTGTAGAAAGCCAACTTTTCATTCAGCTCTTCTTTCAGCTCTTCTCCCTATCGGTCCTCTGGATGCTTCTTTTTGTCCCCTCTGACGAGGTCCCGATGAGATGCAGCTGGGCAGGGGCGGGACAGGGCTACCCTGGAAGGTTCGGGGGCGTTGGTGTATGCTGATGTAGAAGGCTGGGGGTGCGTTCGCACCGCAATAACAATGTAACATTTCATACACTGTAATCCATCAAAGTGTTTCCCTCTAGAAGTGACAAACATGACTGTTAAAGTCATGGGCCCATTATCAGAGGCTGCTCATCCTGACTTGAATGGTAACTGCCATTTAGGACCATGGAGAGGTTATATTTGCTTGGTAAGTAAAGGCTGTCAGTCTGATTCATCATATCTACAATCACAGGTAAAATTTAAGCTACAGTTAGCAAGTAAATGCCTCAAGAAAAAAGCAACCTCAAAGGCGACAGTATATTATGGTATATTATATTATATATACGTTTTAGTCAAACTAATTGGGAGTTAAAGACATCCGTTCAACACAACACTAATACACACAACCCTCTAATACACACAACCCTCTAATATACACACAACCCTCTAATACACACAACCCTCTAATACACACAACCCTCTAATACACACACAACCCTCTAATACACACAGCCCTCTAATACACACAACCCTCTAATACACACATAACCCTCTAATACACACAACCCTCTAATACACACA
>JACXGI010020529.1:0-11050 GCA_016801175.1 Esox masquinongy | reverse complement strand
TGTACATAGCTAAAGACCTTTTTTACTATGCTGAACTAGGACTTTCTCAGAGCATCTGTACCTCAAAAAAAAAGCTGTAGTGTGTGTGGCTAAAAATATCCCTATTAGCATAAGACATTGAAAAGACCTTCAAATTATTTTGCTTGTTGGGGTCTAATCACCATCAAAGCGGCAGGGGAAAAAGGGAAACGGTTTGGTGTCAGTAAATTATGAATTAACAAAATCCTTAGTAAAGATATTTTACATTTGGATGCAATTAATGGAATGTCAGAGTCAATCAAGTGCTCCAATGTACGCATCCAAGCCATTAAAAACATTGCATTTGAAAATACCAATCACTGCTGTACACTAAAACGTATCTATGACATGATTCACTTCTGTAATCTTTATCTGTACTTTCTCTAGTTTCCTTTGTGTGTTTGCAAGCTCATTTTCCAGTAGGCTCACTCCTCCCCCACACGCTCAACATCTTGACTATATTCCATTCATTCATACACTGAAAATCCCCTCTGGCCAAATCTCCCACTGGGGAAAAAAACCAAAACGATTCCTGTTTTTCAGAATCCCCTTTGATTCCAGCGGTTTTTGTGGATATTTTGATACTCTATGTAAAATGTGAGCAGCTTTTCTGTGCTAGTGGTATAGTGGTATGTTTCTGGAGCTAGCTAGCATAGTGCTCTGGGCAAGTTCACATTGGCTCTGAAAATAGACATATTGCTATACTTATGAGGTACCAAAATGTATTCCATATGTAATGTATGGTCACTTTGGGAAGTATTCAGACCCTGCCCCGTTCTGTTGTTTTATAGATGTCATTTATTCATTATATTGGCCATCTAAACACAATACCCCATGACGATAAAGCAAAAAAATCTTTAAGACTTGCCAAGTTGTTGAAATGTATCTTTTAATATTTTGATTTTTAAGTGTCCAGACCCTTTATTCAGTACTTTGTGGAAGTGCCTCTCGCAGCAATCAGTCTTCATGTCTTCTTGTGCACGCCTCTACCAGCTTTGCGCAGTTTGATTTGGACAGTTTCTCCTAATCTTCCTTGCAGATTCTCTCAAGCGCTGTCAGTAACATCTGTGAACTGCAGGTCTCCCCACAGATGTTTAATGGGTTTCTAGTCCGGGCTTTGGCTGGATCTCCAGAACATTCCCGGACTTTTCCTGAAGCCACTCCAGCGTTGTCTTGGCGGTGCGCTTCGGTTCATTGTACTACTTGAAGATTGATCTTTACCCCAGGCTGAGGTCCTGTGTGCTCTGGATCAGGTTTTCTTCAAGGACCTCTCAGTATTTTGCTCTGTTCTTCCTTCCCTCAATCCTGACCAGTCTCCCAGTCCCTGCCGCTAAGAAGCATCCCCTTAGCGCGATTCTCCCGGTGCCATGCTTCACTGTGGGGGATGGTATTAGCCGGGTGATGAACGGTACCTTGTTTTTGCCGGACATAGCGCTTGGGATTCAGGCAGCGTTATGCCTTTAACTCATGTCATGAGTGACTTCAGTCCAGCCACTCAACCAGGCCTGGTTGATGCAGTGCTGCAGAGTTGGTTGTCCTTCTGGAAGGTTCTCCCATCTCTGCAGAGAAACCCTGAAGCTCTGTTAGATCGGCCATTGGGTTCTGGGTCACGTCCCTGACCAAGGTCCTTCTAAACTGTTAGTTTGTTTGGCCAGACGACTACCTCCTAAGAAGAGTTGAGGTGGTTCAAACCTTCCGTTTACAATGACGGAGCCCACTGTACTCCTGGGAACTTTCAGTGGTTTAGTGATGTTTTTGTTATAACCTTCCCCGGATCAATACCAGACATAATTATTTCTCAGCAGTCTACTGGGATTTCCTTCCTGGCTTGGTTTCAGCTTGTGAAGTGTAGGCCTTAATCATGTCCGATCAGCTGAATCTGAGCTCAATTCGCAGTGTCACAGCAAAGGGTCTAAATACTAATTTACACGGAATATTTCAGTGTGTAGATGGCAAAACATTTTTAAAATTGAATAAATTAAGTCTATAACACAACAAAATCTGGAGAAAGGGAAGGGGTCTAAAGTCAGTATGTTTAGAAATAACAAAATATCTCTACAAGTCCTAAACGTAGCTCCAGTTCTAAACCTAACCCTAATTCCAACCCTAGACATCAGTATAACCCGCCATTTACCCAGGCCTCAACTAGCCCCTTTTTCCAGCCAGGCAGAAGGTCTTACTTTCACTGATTTGCATGAACAGGCACTTGCTGAACCCCAAATGACATCTACTTAAGCCTTAGGTGCTGCCAAGCTTGTCGTCACTTATTGATTTTTTTTTTTTTCCCCCATCTGTCCATTTCCACCAGTGAAGGAATGTGAGATGTCCCCGAGGCTTCAGTCTAAATCCTCATTTAGCCAAGTAGGCCAAGGGGCTCTGGGGAGACAGGGCTCTCCTAACTGGAGCGTCTCAGTCTGGGGAAGGGCGAGCCAGGTGGGCTTCATCCAGTCTTAATGAAGGATGGCACCCTCCACCAGGCTGGTTCCCCACTGTCCCCCTCTGTCTCTACCGCCAAGAGACCCAGTGGAATGAAAGCATTCGGGATCATTATTTTTTTATTACGTTGACCTCCGACCCTTTGCCATGCAAAGACAAAAGGCTAATTGGTGGAATGCCATTATCGAAAATACAAGCAGGCAATGGTGATCTCTTCCACCGTGCGTTCAAATTCCTTACTGATATCCTGATTATTAACCCCATCCTATGCATACCTCTGGAAGCACCATTCGAGGTAAAAGATGGCACAGATGTGGACATGATCGGCACATAGTAAATGTATTAAGGCTGTGCGATTAAAAACGATTCATGGAACTACATACCGATATCTCTCATGCCCGTGTGGCTGGTTGATGAGTCAAAACTGTTTGAGTCTCTTCTACATAAACACGGAAGCAATAGAACACGTTTGGGACTGTTAACTCTTGCAATATGACCGCCGTTCTATTTGTTATAATTCTATGGCTTACTATGCTCTCTATGTGAGCATCCTCTATAAAGAGCCTTTTCTCTTTTCGCCCGTGGGGCTGACTTGAATACGATGACACTATTTATAGAGATACTTAGCAGGGACTCAGTCAGTCAATTATGCCCCATGGACTCGCGGCTTACTGCACATTATTCTTGTGTGCACAGACAAGAATAATGTCTGTGCGCGCAAATCATATGCTACTGTAGATATGTTTGGTACAGTAGATGCATGCGTGTTCTCATGCATGCTTCGCCTACATGACCTATGTCTGATGCGGCGTATATAAATGGCTTCAAAGCTGTTATCGCCGTCTCTCACGCGGCATTTCCCCAGCAAGACCGCCCTGTACCTCCACTCTGGACCTCACGCAGTCTTCCCAAAGCGCACTCCTGAGAGTCTTCCCAAGCGCACTCACTCCTGAGAGTGAGGGACGATTGGGCCCTGAGTGCTGCCTGTGTTAACTGGAACACAGGCGTCAGTTAGGATTTTTGTCAGTATCTTTAATAACAGGCTGCTCTCCTGTCTGTCACACTGCTCTCTCTCTCTGAGGTCAAACCACCAATCTCTCTTAACGATGATCTGTCAGTCAGGGGCTATTTAAATCTGTTGCCCCGCTAGTCAGAGGCACGGCCCGTTAACATGGCTAGTCTTTGATTTACTGTGTTTCTCAGTGAGTGTTCTCAAAACCAGTTGTGCCACCCCCACAGACTGCCCCCCCCCCCCGCCCCTTACAGGCCCCCCTCAAACCATGATGTAGTCAAACAGTAAAGTGCATTATCCTCATTATGCTGTGATGTCCACGGGTCTGCTGTGGCCAGTGAGTCTGTCTCTCTGACCGTTTCTCACTGTCTCCATCTCTCTCTGACTGCCACATTATTTTTGAGGATGGTCTCTTTCTGCCTCAGTGGGGTTCAATGGGATGGTGATGAAAGCCCCATTCCTTACAGTTAGAAGAGATTGAGTGGAGAAATATAGCTAGTGGATGTACATAGACTTAGTTACTGACTTAGTTACTGACAGATGAAGAGTACAAGAGAGGAAGGAGTGGGGCCTGAGTGCACTCTGGGGCAGACAATCTAATAGTAATATTCCACCATAGAGACGGGGGTCAAGTGAAGAGACGAGACATCCCTGAACCCAGCTGGGTTCTGTCAGCACAAATGCAGAGTGGCAGGAAGACAGGAAGGATGTTTTGGTTCAGAATTCGAGAGACGAAGGAAGAGTCGAATAGAGGGAGGCGCCCGCGCGTCTTAACAATGTCCCTGTGTTTGTTTGTTCTGAGTGGGCTGTGGTTGTCCTGTCCTGTCCGATCCTGGGCGGCAGGAGGAAATGGGGTTGCTCCGCGAGTGTAACCTAGACTAGATGCACGTCATGGTGAGCTCACACTGGATGAGCCGTATGAGTGGCAGGTCAAGAGGCTAATCAACAGTCGCACTTGCAAGTATGTGTGCAGTGTATTTGCTTGTCGGGTCACAGATTTTTAGTTGCCATAGTTTGAATGGCCTCACCTTTCCCCCTCACGTTCCGGCTCGGACTGTTTGTCGTATGACTCCGGGCCGCTAATCATTAACCTCTTGGAGGTTCTTCACAAAGCACTCTGTGGTAGCTGCTACAGTTGGATGTCTGTGCTGTTTAAAAGCCTACTCTAATGGCTGTTTACATGGGCGGTAACATTTTGAGAATTCTTTCCACTAGTTGGTAGAACTTTGGAACCTTGAGAACATGCACATACCCAAAACAAATGTTCACAAATGATCAGTCTTCATTAAATTGAAATAGATTTTTGTTATTTAGTATATCTATCAAAGAGGTTAGTTTCTCCTCTACGCTTTTCTTGTTTTTAAAACCAATTGCATGGATATCATACACAGAACGAGATCAGTGAGAATAAAAAGAAACGGATTGACAAAATTATCTACTCGGCCAGACTGATCCGAGCCAGTACATCTCAGATTCACAGCCATGTATTCTAGCATGAAATGATTCAGTCACTCTGGGGTTAATGTGCAGACTGTGAGTTTTAATCTGAGGAGATATTCATCCATATTGGAGGAACCTTTTGGAAGTAACAGCATATTTTCTACATTGTCCTCCCATTTTAGGGTGACAAAAGTATTTAGACAGATTAACATCCTACACAAAAAGGGATGTCTGCAGGCATAGATATCACCAGATGCTTGGTATCTTCCCTGGTGAGGCTCTGCCAGGCCTGTACTTCTACTGCCATCTTTTGTTCCTGCTTGTTTCTGTGGCCTTCTTGCCTTCAGTTTTGCTTTCAGCATGTGAATGGAATGCTCAATTAGATTTAGATCAGCTGATTGACTCGTTCCAATGAAGAACCTTTTGCATGTTGTGTTGTCCAATGAGTTTACAGGCACCTGGCAACTCATTTTTTTTTTATCTCCACACTTTCCATCACTGATAAATGTTTATCTTCATTTCATCTGTCGATAAGACTTTATGACAGCCTCTTTAAGGCTGTTTTTAAGCTAACTTTAAAATGGTGTCTGAGTCTTCCTAGTGGTTTGTTTCTTTTGTTGTATCCTCTGAGGTTCTGTTGGTGTACTGAGGTTCTGCTGGTGTACTGAGGTTCTTCTGGTGTCTTAGACATACCTTCCTCCTTCCAAATTTTCCTGACTGTTTGTTTTTTTCCTTCCCAGTTGAAAACCGTGTTTGTGCATGTCTGTGTATACTGTACATAGCTTAGAATGTAAAAATAGAAAAATTACCATTTTCTAATCAGCGGAACCAAGAAAGAAACGATGTGATCCTGAAGTTGCCCGTCTGACTGATGACACATTGATCTTCCTCGTGGCCCATAAGCATCCTGCCATAATCCAGTCTCCTACTTTAATGCTTTTTCCATCCAGCCCTCTTAGTTGCTGGCTATCCATTAGGGAACTTCCTATTTTTTATTAAAATGAAAGTGTGCTGGATGGGCTGGACTGTGATACCTCATTGAACAGATGGCAGCTAGCTGTTTCGGCTAAACTATCATGCCATGCGGAGACACGGAACAGGTTCAGCCCAAACTTTGAAAAGGGTCTTGGAGTAGCATCTTATTTGAAACTGAGGGAGAACCCTAACCCTATTCGTTCTTAAAGAAAAATGTTATTGTAAAGAACTATTTATACCTTTTAACTATTCATACTTATTACTTATAGTACCATACAGAAAACCTGCCTGCTCAAAACTCCCCTGAAAGGTCCTTAAACAACCATTTAAAAAGGGGTTCTTTACAAAAAAAGCTTTTAAAGGCTTCTTGGAAGAACGTATAGGGGTTTCCCCACAGTTTCAAAGTGCAGATCTCCTAAGGCGCCCTCCAAGAATCTTTTCTTCTTACAGTGCCTGATGCAACACAACCAGGAATATCGTCTTTCCACTGCTTCGACTGTACATTTCCCTAAAAAGGAATCCCACTTTCATAGTTATTGCATACTTATTAAAAAGGACACGTAGCCAGTATTTTATTTTTTTGTCACCGCATTCATACAGGTAGTCTGGACTTGGTCGACTAGTATGCCCCCCTAGGTAGCACAGTGTGCCCAACATGTTCTTAGATTTTATTGAACAAGAAGCTTTTATTCAGCAGATTTTCTCTAGAATTTTATTTTCAACCGCCAATGAGCTATTGCTTTCTGCTCTCCGCCTCTTGTGAGCCTGCTTACGAATAATCTCACTGGGTATTTTAGACCCGCCAGGTGTGTTTTGACTGCTAGTTACAGTATTGCCGCACCCAGTGAGCAGTAAGGGCAACTGCACTGGACATTTCCAGAAATTAGCTTTCAGGAATGGTTGTTTCACTCCTCTCCCGGCACTGCTAGGAAAGAAGAATAACTTGTGCTTGTAAGAGGGGGAAATACTGTGAGCCTTTCAAATGTTGTGCCGGCTATGTTGGCTTTAGCCGGGCTTTCTACGATTTTCCTGAGAATGTTAGGCTAGGTTTGTTAGCATTAGCCTTCCGCTTTCACCTTTTCCTGAGAATATTATGCTTGCTCGGTTAGCTCGGTTAGCACATTTCCTGAGAATGAGGGTTCTGTCCTATATGCAAAATGTCTCCCGGTGTGGTTGGAGAGCTTGAATGCTAGCTACGCCCCAGTTATTGTATGCCCCACTTACTTTACATGGATGGAAATCTGCACTTTAAATACAGAAAATGTAAGTAACCATAGGAGGAAAAAATAAGTGTTCTGTAATAGCTCCAACGAACAAAAGCAACTGTGTCTTTGCTTATTACTCACTGCAACACGTTTTAAAAAAAGACTTTCAGTCATTGGACTTGAAATTATGCGGGTCACACTAAGAAGCAATTTGAGATGGAGGTTCTGGTTTTGATGGCTTTTAAGATGAACTGCCTCTGGCTGAAGGTGACTCAGTCGTCATTGGGAGATGTGTGCGTATGAGAGCACGTTAAGTCAATGCCTTTTGGGACTCATGTATGCAAATTTGCCCCAGTAGATGACAGTCAAATAAAGAGAAACGGCACAGGCAATTTGAATTTCAAAAAACAAGAAATGGAGACCTATCAATCCAGAAATTGGCCATTATTGTGCGTGTGTGGATATCCGTGTGTGTATACACATTCTAATGATAACAATCCATTACTATCCCAGTGCGTGCATGTCAGACTAACTAGTCCTGATGGCGTCCTAATTCCAGATGCCGGTGGGGGGGATGTGACATCTCTCGCATGTGATGAAACCCACTTAAATCCCCGAAATTAGGTGCACGCACACGCGTGTGTGCGCGTGCAACTCACTAACGTGTCTGTCTGGCTCTGTTAGAGTTGAGTCACTGAGTCAGGATGTGCCCCCCCCCCCCCCGTCCTTCACAACACGGCGAGCAGACTGAGACATGTTGCCGTGTCTTTTCTAATCACATGATAATTTAGGGGGGGTTTGCTTTCGGTGCCAGACATTTCCATCCAGACACTTAGCATTGGCACTGCGCTTCTGGTAACGTCAGATGTCGTCTCTGAGGAAACGAAATAGGATATTAAGAGTTATCTCGGCCTCTCGAAGAGTTTTTGTGTAGCTGTCTTTTATAAAGCGATTTGTCAAACTCATCTGGTTGAAGGTTTAAGTGCTTGCAGGTTTTGGCTCTCCTCTTGTAGTTGACTGATCAATTAAGATCACTGTTCGGATTAATAACCCGCTTGCCTGGTTGTCCGGGTCTTGGAACTGTCCACTGAAGAAGGGACAGTTCCACGGAACTGAGGCCGTCCACGGGGTGAGTTTGACTGCCTGGCTTACGACAGGCTTAATGTCCTGTTGTTACGTTTAGTGAAAACTGACCGATGATAATGGAATAAACACATTATTTACTGTGTCTGGGGTTAATCTTTGCCATTTGTAACCCCCCCCCCGAGTGCCAGGGGGCTGAGTTCAAACCTACCCGTGCTCCGTTTTTTTTTTTTTTTCTGCAAGGGTGGGGTTTGTTTGGGGGTAGAATTCTGGAATAATCCTTGTGTCTGCATCACGGGCCCAGCATCACACACTACTCTGCATGTTCTGCACCCCAGATGGCTGGATTACACCGCCTTAATTCCTGCTCCAGTGTTCTGGACACATTTATAAATCTGTCAGGAGCACTCTGGGTGGGCTACAGTGGTGTTGCTTTCTAAGCCGTTCCCTCAGGTGCACAGCCCTCTCTAAACCATCTTTCCTGCGATCTCGGAAGATCCGGTAGAAATGCAATTACATGAAAGCCAGTGCGTGCATTTCTCCTTGGTCTTCTTTATGTACAGAAAGTGTGTTACTGCTCAGTCGTTTATTCTCTGTAGGCTCTTAACGTACAGTAGGCCGGTTACAGTTGCTTTCATTATTGATAAAACTGAAGACTCTGAGCCCAAGACTTCCTTTTTTTTTTATCTCTCCCCCCCCCACCCTCGCAATCACTCTCTTATTCTGCTGACACACTGAACTCTGATTGCGTAACCGCCCCACAGGCGGCCAGCAGTGACCTAAGATCCACATGTTTCCATTCCTCCGTCTCCTCCCTCTGTCCTTCTGGGTGAACCCGGTCAGCACTGATCACTTTCTACTAATCCCAGGCTAAATCTGCTCTGTTCTTAGTCGTGTGTGTGTGCGTGTGTGTGTGCGTGCGCGTGTGTCTCACACCCACCTAACACGTGGGAAGAAGACTGCAAGTTTGTTCTCTTCTGCTGACACCTGTACTTGTAAAGAAATATATATTTATATAGATCTGCAGAGAAAGACTATTCACTGAAACGATACTCGAGCGTGCACTGTATGTGTTTTGGTTTGCATGTCACAAAGATTTCACACTTTTTAAATATTCTCTCAAGTGTCAAAACTTGAATGGAAATCAAATTTCACCAAGGTGAAATAACATCAGTCTTTCTAAACACAACCCCTTAGACAATATGCCCACATGAGTATAGAATTCCTGCTTCCCCCATTGATTGTTCATGGGTCTCTGTAGTAGCTGGGGAATATCCTCCTGCACAATAAAAGTCAGAGAGCAGTAAGCAGGCTGAGTCAAAAAACCACCCTTGGATCTCTGGTATTAGTGAGTCACACTTTAAATATTCCTTCACTTCTGGAGAGTGTCTGAAAGCAGTGCTTGCTTCGCCCAAGCCAGGAGCACTCCTGTGTGGGGTAGAGGGGTTGGCATAAACCTGTCCAACCTGGTTTCTCTCCTGAAAACGTGGAGATGCTTGCCAGGTTCTGACAGCTGCGTTTGTTCAGCACTCTTTCTGGCTCTCTCGCACTCTCTCCAACTCTGTTAGATACTCGCAATTAGTTTTATTTTAACTCACTTTTCACTTCTTTTTGTGTCTGTTTCTGTCTGATGGGCCATGCACCAAAAAGGGTTGGGAACCCCAATTCCATTGAAAGGTTCCAAATTTCTTTTGAGCCCTGGCCCTATTGAGCCCTGGCCCTATTGAGCCCTGGCCCTATTGAGCCCTGGCCCTATTGAGCCCTGGCCCTATTGAGCCCTGGCCCTATTGAGCCCTGGCCCTTTAGATCTGAACCACTTGCTTATTGTTATGAATATAAAGTTATCTTGAGACTGAAACCTCAATGGCTTATAGTTTCTGTTGAGAAACGGAGGGGAATTAGTAAGGTATTTAGTTAGTAAAGAGCATAGTTGAGTATTAGTCACATATCTGTACAAATGTAACAATTTTATTACTCTGAGTGTAATTTTGCCCGAATGATGAGATCCCTCACGCTCAAATCCAGTGCGTCTCCATCGTGAGAAATGTCGGAAAAACGTTAAATCCAGGGTGAGAAAGCCACAGTTCACAGATTAAAAAGCAGAATCCTCAAGAATCTTTGGATTCTAGCTTTCATCAATGCATGTGTAAACCTAAGCTTAACTTTGACCCTGACCTCCACCAGACTCAGATTTCAGGTCTGTGCGTATTTCAACAGTTTCTTTTGCAGGTTTGATTGAGGTTTGCAATATTGCACTCTATATTTAAGATCCCAGATACCACATATACCCAGATACCATATATACCCATGTACCCATATACCCACATACCACATATACCCATATACCCAGATTTCGTTAGTAGCTCAAGACGGTTCAGAGTCCAACTAATACAATATAATTCTATAAATAACGATAACAAAACAAAAAAGCTATTATTCACTAGTATACACTGTAGACACTGTACATTTGTGTAATGTCAGAATCTGGAATATTCTGGGCGACCACATATCCGTGACCATATCCAGGCTCTAGCTCAGTAGTACACAGGTCAGTGATTGTAACGAAACGTATACCAACACCATACCTGTTTACGTCAGACGTCAGATCAGATATCCCCCATAATGAATCATCCACCAGGGCCACTTCATTCCGTGTGGCCTTGTTACCAGAGACGGTCAGAAACAGAGCCCACTGTACTCTGTGTTGCAGACAACAATCCCAGGCCTTCATCTTCCTATTGATCCAGCCTCCAGTTTTACCACGGCCTTGGATCTTTTATCAGCGTTTTGTTAGTTCAGGAATGTCTATGCTTTTTGTGCTGTCGTTTTTTTTTCCCACTGGGTCTGTGGATTGAACACCCCCCCCCCCCCCCCCCCCCCC
>JACXGI010020528.1:0-11714 GCA_016801175.1 Esox masquinongy | reverse complement strand
TGGGAGTGTCCTTACTGGGCATGGGCATATCATTCTATGGGAGTGACCTTACTGAGTAAAGTGTTTTTTTTGTTATGAGTGAATACTGCGAGGCATGGCTTCAAATGAAGTGGGATTTCAATGTTCCTTCAATTAGCTAGCTAGCTACTGTAGTAACTTTATGTAAGCTGGAGCCCAGAGGTGTAAAACAAATTAAAAGTACTTTGTTAAGTTAACCAGATGAGGGAAGTTCCTAATTAAAACCAAAATGAGCATGTAAACGTTGTACATTTTGGTCTTAATAAGGACCTCCCCTCACCTGGCGAACACAATCAAGTACAGGTGAACACGGTTTAAGGACATTTATACTGTTTACGCCTCTGCTTGAGCCTGAGTATCTTACATTCAGATTAGAAATTCATCTTGCCTTCGAAGTGGTGTTTTAGCTACATTAGCTTTTCATTAACATTAGCTATGCTATTATTATTAAAGTATCATAGGAGTTGTTTCACTCTTCCTTTCTATTTTTTTGATCATCGGTTCCCTGTGACCAGGTCATATAGGTCTTAATTAGAAACTTCCCAAAACTTGTATTTTATACACCTCTGACAAGAACCATAGTTTCTATAGAAAATACAGCCAGATGGTGCATTTTCTGTGGCTGCTTTGCCTAATTTTTACCAACATGTTATTCCTTATTTTACCAACATGTTATTCCTTATTCAATGGTTTGGTCAACGATGTTATTCCTTATTCAGTGGTTTGGCCAATTCTATTATTCTTTATTCAACGGTTTGGTCAACTCTGTTATTCCTTATTCAGTGGTTTGGTCAACTCTGTTATTCCTTATTCAGCGGTTTGGTCACCAGTGTTATTCCTTATTCAGTTCCTTATTCAGAGTTTGGTCCTGTTACAGGGGTGAGGTGGAGCATGATGGAGGGGGTGAAGCTAACACCCTCAAGGGTCCACAGCAGAGGAGAGAGCGACTGCAACAGGAGAAACACCAGGTGGAGGTGAGGGGATCTAGTCAGGCTGAAAAAACGTTTGAGGTGAAGGGATCTAATCATATTAAAAAAATAATTGCAGGTGAAGATCTAAGCAGGTTGTAAAAACAGATGGAGTTGAAGGGATCCATTCCAATAAAAAAACAAGCAGTGGGGAACCGCCAGGGCCCTCTACGCCCTCAGACAGGGCCTAAGGATAGATACAAATCTATATATATATTTATATATTGTAATTTGCATTTTGTTTTCATTGATTTAATCTTTATTTGTCCTAATTGTAATGATCTTCCTATTGAATTTCTTCAGTTTGTGTTGGAAAAAGTAGGGTTCATATCCAAGAGAGAAGACTATCCAATCGTAATTTTTCATTGGTAGTGTCTTGGTAAAAATAATCTAGCTGTGCTCAACACTCATTGGCTAGGCCCTAAGGCTTTGAATAGAAGGCACCAGCCAACATCATTGATATTGACTTCAATTAGAGAAGCATTTTGGAATGACAGTAGAATCAACCAATCACAAATTGTCTTGTAATAGGTGGGACAGTTTCATATCATTTTGAGTACAATGTTAAAAGTATTATTTAGATCACTTGTTGTGTGGTAAAAACAAAGATAATCACGTTACTGGGTAATGACTTACTGGTACATGACATTTCTCATTGTGGGGTTTATTATTATTTTTGCATGCTGGGCATCGAATACAACTTTTTTCTCTCTGACAGCATATACTGTCCGTGGTCATGAAACAATGTGAGTAGTTGTGTGGTTGAATTTATTCCGCCACTTTATTCCTATTTGAGTCATTATTTTGAAAAATGTTTCTTTCGAACAACACAACCGTATTTTCTTCTAACGTGGTTCCTGCTATCAATATTTGAAACCGTTGTGTCCATCTGCTGCTTCTGAGCCACAGCCGAGGCGTGGCTTAGGACTGTTTGACTCTGTCATCAAAGAATTGCTTCTCCTAAATAGGTCTGCAAAAGAAAGGTCTCAAGGCATGCTCTGTATGCACAGGCATCTGAGATCTCTATATGTATGATGTCAGATCTTTTTCCGCTACTGAGGGCCTAGCTCCAATAGTCATGGTTCGCCACTGAAAACAAGTGTAGGTGAAGATCTAAGCAAGTTGAAAAACCAGGTGGAGGTGCGTGGATCGAGTCTTTTTGGGCACTTTCAGATATTATAAATTTAATACCATGGTTACTAGAATAGCCTACAGAAGAAATTCCCCAGATAATGGCTAGCTTTCTCCATAAGCAAATGTCCTGTGCCCTGGAAAATGACCCTATTATATAAAAATTAAACTGATCCTAGATCAATAGTCCTGCTGTGAGACTTCACTTTATGAATACTGGCCTGACCTCTAAATTTTACCCTCTGACCTCTAACACTTGCCACTGAACTTTAACCTTATCTTCCTGACCCTGCTAACCCTTGCCTCCCAACCTGTCACCCCTTTGACCCCAGGTGGAGATAGCCAAGCTTCAGCGCAGACTAGGAGAGCTGCAGTCTCGGAATTGTAGCTTGGAGCTCCTGATCCAGCATGAAGAGGAAGACCTGGAGGCGGAGGAGTTGGAAGGCCCCGCCCTGCGCAGCTGTAGCCATGCCCAGCTCAGAGTAATGGGATGCGCCCTCGACGACATGGTGACATCACAGAACAGATCCAGGATCTGTGTCTCCCCTCCAGCTGCCATACACAGGTCAGTTTCAGTACCTGGCTGTATTTCAGATGGTTCTGTCCATGTTTCAGATTATAATTACACTGTACTTTTAGTACCTGACTGTGTTTCAGATGGACTACACTGTACTTTTAGTACCTGGCTGTGTTTCAGATGGACTACACTGTACTTTTAGTACCTGGCTGTGTTTCGGATGGACTACACTGTAGTTATCGTACATCGTGAGTTTTAGACAGACACACTGCAGCTTTAAAACGCCACTGATCAACAAATCACCTTTGATTCCAGATTACATTTCATTATGTCAACCAGATTGGTGATTCTGTGCCATGACCTGCTTAGTGTATGATCCCCTCAAGCACTATTTTCACTTCTTGTCTACTTCATCGGACTCCTGCAATTCCCACAGTCACCACATGGGGCTGCTAGAGAACCATGTTGTACAGTCTGGCTTATCAACTAACCAAAAACAGTGCTGGTGAATTGGTAGTTCTGTGTGAATTATTTGTTTTTATGTTATTGTATTTTTTATATATTTTTTATTTTATTTTTCTTTGTAAAGCACATTGAATTGCTTTCGATGTATAAATTGTGCTATATAAATAAACTTGCTTGCTTGAAGAAGACAGTTGCTATAGAGCAGAAGTTCTATAATACAGGTGGTACTTTGGAAATGGTACCTTTTCTCATTGTGGTCAGGCAAAGGGCATCTAGTAGTTGTTTAAAATAATTTAATTTTTCGAATGGTTTTAGGATTTTCTGTGAGGGATATCCTGATATTTGAAATGCAAAACAGTATTGAGTAATTTCATGAAAAATCTCTGTTGATTGAAAGGCACAGATTTTGGCCGGCTGGCTGGCAGAATCCGTCCGCATTGCAATTGGATAGAAATATACTCCATACATTTGTTGGGCTGCTGCAGTCGACCATGTAGCTGGGTTTGTAGAGCAGTGTGTTACTAATGCCCGAGGTTGTAGGTTTGAATCCAAAATGGGTCCTTAAAACTTTGGTCAATTTTGGGGGCACAAATTATTTTAGGAAATGATGTCCCTTTTTTAATAAATAGAACTCTACTCTGAAATGAAACTGTTGAAAGTGTTGGAGAGGGCAAGACATGAAACAGTGTAAGATAGGTAATTCATGAAAAATCACTGTTGATTGTGAGGGCACGGATTTCGGCAGGCTGGCTGCCAGAATCTGTCCCCAGCTTCATTGAATGAATATCTTCTCCATATATTTCAGGCCAATTGCTGTGGCCTGTAGCTCAGTTTGTAGAGTTTTGTGCTCCTACTTCCTGGAGATGAGGGTTCCAATCCCCCTGTGCCATTTTGGCTACTTTTGGAAAATTCCATTTTGATTTATTGCAGGGCACATATTTTGCAGACAGAAAGTGTGTCCTTTTTTAATAATTTAAACTCTACTCTAGAATGAAATGAACTTACTGAAAGTGTTAGTGAGGACAAGGCACAAAACAGTATAAGTTGACCACATTTTTGATAATTCCCTGTTGATTGAGAGGGCTCGGATCTTGACAGGTCAACTGGCAGCATTTGTGTCAACATGGTAACTGGATGAATATACACTCTTTATATTATTTAGCCAGCTGCAGTCGGCTGTGTAGCCCCGTCTGTAGAGCCGTGTGTTAATAATGATGGAGATTTTAGGTTTGAATCCAATATGGGTCTTAAAAGTTTTGGTTAAGTTTGGAAAAATCCCTTTTTATTTATTGTAGGGCACAGATTTCACCAGTGCGGTATACCTACCAATGGGTAATAGATAACCCCATACCCGCCGATAGGTAGTAGATAACCCCATACCCGCCGATAGGTAGTAGATAACCCCATACCCGCCGATAGGTAGTAGATAACCCCATACCCGCCGATAGGTAGTTGATAACCCCATACCCGCCGATAGGTAGTAGATAACCCCATACCCGCCGATAGGTAGTAGATAACCCCATACCCGCCGATAGGTAGTAGATAACCCCATACCCGCCGATAGGTAGTTGATAACCCCATAACCGCCGATAGGTAGTAGATACCTACTACCTATCTGTGGGTATAGAGTTAACCCCATACCTGCCAATAGGTACTAGATAACCCCATACCTGCCAATAGGTAACAGATAATCCACTACCTATCGATAGATAACAGATAACCCCATACCTATGATATGTAATAGATCACCCTATTCCACACCGATAGATAATAGATAACCCCATACCTACCAAGAGTTAATAGAAAACCCCATGCCTGCCAATAGGTAATAGATAACCCCATACCTACCAAGAGGTAATAGAAAACCCCATGCCTGCCAATAGGTAATAGATAACCCCATACCTACCAAGAGGTAATAGAAAACCCCATGCCTGCCAATAGGTAATAGATAACCCCATACCCACAGATAGTTAATTGAAAGTTTGAGACCTGCTCTGGTCCTACAGACACATGCAGTGTTGTTAACCTTTAGCTCAGAGTCACATTCTCCTACTGTCAAACAGTGACATTTAAAACCAAGCCCACTCTGCCTTCATGCTGCTCTGGGTTTCATGCTGCTCTGGGTTTGTGTGTCAGGGTATGTCTGTGTTTTTTGTGTACGTTAGTGTGTCGGTATGTCTGTGTTTTTTCTGTAAGTTAGTGTGTCAGGGTGTGTGTGTGTGTTTTTGTGTAAGTTAGTGTGTCAGGGTGTGTGTGTGTTTTTGTGTAAGTTAGTGTGTCAGGGTGTGTGTGTGTTTTTTGTGTAAGTTAGTGTGTCAGGGTGTGTGTGTGTGTTTTGTGTAAGTTAGTGTGTCAGGGTGTGTGTGTGTGTTTTTTGTGTAAGTTAGTGTGTCAGGGTATGTGTGTGTTTTTTGTGTAAGTTAGTGTGTCAGGGTATGTGTGTGTTTTTTGTGTAAGTTAGTGTGTCAGGGTGTGTGTGTGTTTTTTGTGTAAGTTAGTGAGTCAGGGTGTGTGTGTGTGTTTTTTGTGTAAGTTAGTGTGTCAGGGTGTGTGTGTGTTTTTTGTGTAAGTTAGTGAGTCAGGGTGTGTGTGTGTGTTTTGTGTAAGTTAGTGAGTCAGAATATATGTGTACATTTAGGTGTATACTATTTTGATGGAATATGTTTATTTAAAGAGCCAGTCACATCACATCATCCATCTGAAATCTCCATCCAACTCAAAAGTCCCATCTTGCAAACAAATCATTAGTTTGTAAAACAAAGAAAGACAATCTATTATATATTATTGAAACAGGTCAAACAGCGCATTACCCTCCTAAAAACACCTGCTGTGCACCTGAATCTCATTTGGATTGTGATTGTGTTTGGTCTGAAACTGGTTAACTTTAAGAGATCACTTTAAGACAAGGTGAGGTCATTTCAATGCAAGATGAGATCACTTTAAGACAAGATGAGGTCATTTCAATGCAAAATGAGATCACTTTAAGACAAGGTAAAATTACTTTAAGATAAGGTGACATCACTTTTAGACAAGGTGAGATCACTTTAAGATAAGGTGAGGTCCTTTTAAGACAATGTGAGATCACTTTAAGGCAAGGTGAGGTCATTTTAAGTCAATGTGAGATCACTAAGACAAAGTGAGGTCATTTTAAGACAATGTGAGATCACTTTAAGACAAGTTGAGGTCACTTTAACCCTTAAACGGTTTCTGTATCTTGAAAAAAGTGACCTCAACTTTAAGACAAGTTGAGATCACTTTAAGACAGGGGGAGGTCACTTTAAGGCATGGTGAGGTCATTTCAATGCAAGATGAGATCACTTTAAGACAAGATGAGATCATTTCAATGCAAAATGAGATCACTTTAAGACAAGGTGAAATTACTTTAAGATAAGGTGACATCACTTTTAGACAAGGTGAGATCACTTTAAGACAAAGTGAGGTCATTTTAAGACAATGTGAGATCACTTTAAGACAAGTTGAGGTCACTTTAACCCTTAAACGGTTTCTGTATCTTGAAAAAAGTGACCTCAACTTTAAGACAAGTTGAGATCACTTTAAGACAGGGGGAGGTCACTTTAAGGCATGGTGAGGTAATTTCAATGCAAAATGAGATCACTTTAAGACAAGGTAAAATCACTAAGACAAGGTGACATCATTAAGATAAGTTGAGGTCACTTTAAGACAGGTGACCTCACTTTAAGACAAGGTGAGGTCATTTCAATGCAAAATGAGATCACTTTAAGACAAGGTGAGGTCATTTTTAGACAAGGTGAGGTCACTTTTAGACAAGGGGACATCACTTTAACATATTGTCAAAAAGAAGCAGAGCCTTTAGCATGTTGTTGTATTACAGTTTTTTTCAATTGCTTAAGCACAATTTTGAAAACAGGGCCCGGTTTTTCAAACCCTTTCACACAATTAGCACAACACTGCACCAAAGTAGCACAACACCTCAGATCGTTTGCAAAATGGAACACTTTTGTCAAAACTATACAATGTCTTATAAAAACCTTATTTTGTTGTCATAACATAAACCCCACCATCATATAGTCTGATTCTGTTTGAATCAGGTAAACACTCCTGTGCTCAACCTAAAACACTTTTAGCATTTACACGGAGAAAGTGTAAAAATAAATTCACCAACACCACATGACACCAATTGTGCAGACTAATGAAAATATTTATTTTCATGTACTCAAGTTGGTCAATACTGAACATTTCAACAAAACATTCATAACAAAACATTTTCCAGAGTTCATACAGTATTACTGAACGTACCATTGTACTGTAAGCTTACAGTAATACTGTAACATAAATTACACATCCAGTTCAGTACCGAATAAAATAAATAAATAACCTAAACATCTCTCCGTCTAGCTGGATCTGGCCACAGGGCCTCGTCAACATCACAGGCTATATTTTCATTTGCAAGGTAACGTGGGAAGAATCTTTTGGAGTGACGAATCCACCCTTGTATGGATGCTGCTTCAATTTGATCACATGCTTCCTCCATAGCTTGAATGAGGGCCATCTGGACATAGGGCCGGAGATCATAAACCTTCCGCCGCCATGCTGAGAAGAACTCCTCGATGGGGTTTAGGAAGGGGGAAGTATGGTGGAAGGTATTGAACTGTAAATTGTGGGTGTTGATGAAACCAGTTTTGGACCAGAGCAGAACGATGGAAAGCTACATTGTCCCAGACAACAATGTATTGCATCTGGTCCCTTTGGTTTGCTGCTGTGATAATATTGTGTAATCTGTCTAAAAATGTAAGAATGAGGTCAGTGTTGTAAGGACCCAAGTTGGCATGGCGGTGGAGGACCCCATTCTGTGTAATGGCAGCACAAAGGGTAATGTTACCCTCACGTTGCCCTGGTACATTGACAATAGCCCTGTGGCCAATGATGTTTCTTCCCCTTCTTCTCACTGTTGTCAGGTTAAATCCAGCCTCATCAATGTATATAAACTCATGCGGGACTTCCTCTGCATCCATTTGCAAAACTCTGAAATACAGCAAAAGATCACATTGTGTAGATCAATTTACTGTAGGTTTGCTATACAGTAAATAGGTTGTGTGCAGTACACAATACTACAGTCAGTGAACAAAACATACCACCACATATTCACGCCGCAGGACTTTCACCCTGTCTGAGTTTCTTTCAAATGGCACTTTATACAGTTGTTTCATCAGAACTTGATGTTTTTTAAGGATACGGGCTACTGTTGACAGAGAGACCTGTTGGACATTATTGAAACTTGGGTGATCATTGACAATATGGGCTTGAATTTCTCTAAGTCTGATTGCATTATTGGCCAAAACTAGGTTTATGATCTCTCTTGCTCCTGTGTGAATATGGGACCCCTCCCACCTTGGTGTTCTCGACATTCAATCCTATGTTGGCCAAACAAAATACATGTAGCTTACTGTAAAATGATACAGGAATAGATCCCAAAACTGTTGATATAGTACACGCAGTAAGCTATGGATTTTCTGTTGACGGAAGATAAGTTTCTCACCAGTGCTCTTGACGAAATGTCCGAACTATTGATGCCACCATGTACCTGCTTAGGTTAGGCTATACTCTCAGTCTACCGTGTACCTGCTCAGGTTAGGCTGTACTCTCAGTCTGCCGTGTACCTGCTTAGGTTAGGCTGTACTCTCAGTCTACCGTGTACCTGCTCAGGTTAGGCTGTAATCTCAGTCTACCGTGTACCTGCTTAGGTTAGGCTGTACTCTCAGTCTACCGTGTACCTGCTCAGGTTAGGCTGTAATCTCAGTCTACCGTGTACCTGCTTAGGTTAGGCTGTACTCTCAGTCTACCGTGTACCTGCTTAGGTTAGGCTGCACTCTCAGTCTACCGTGTACCTGCTCAGGTTAGGCTGTACTCTCAGTCCAGCCTCCCTCAGTGTTAGTCCGTGGTTTATTACATAGTCCACAATTGTAGCACGAATTTCGTTACACAGATTTGGTTGTTCTTCTTCTTTGTGCATGTCCTACCCCTCCTCCAGGTCTCCCTCTTCCTCTTCCTCTTCCTCCACCTTGTTCTCTCTGGATTACCCCTCTCATCCACACTCTCCCTCTTCCTCTGACACTGTCCATTTTTTTTGAAGACAGGTGAACTAACCTGTTGCCTTTTCATAGTGCTTCAACCTGATTGGTGTGTCTACAATTAAGCACCAGTGTGTGTGCACACCTGGTGGCTGTGTTTAACCAATTGGTTCATGGGTGTGTTCATTTGAAAGCCTTTGCTTTGACACTGCAAGGAAATGACATCATGATAAATTTCTGTGTCAAATGCAAACAAGTGTGTTCAGTGTTTTGCAAATCACTGTGTAATGTTTTGCAAATGTGTGGAGCTGACAATGTGCTTACAGTTGTGCAAATCAAGGCCAGTGTTTTGCTCATTGAGTGTAAGGTTTTGCTAATTGTGGGAAAGTTTTAATTTTAGTGTGTAAGCAATTGAAAAAAACTGTAATGTACCCCTTTAGCAAATTGTTCATACCATGTGATCCTTTAGCATACAGTATGATTGAAAGAAGCTTACCCCTTTAGCACAATGTTGAAAGATGCTATGCCATTATTTAGCTAATGTTAAAATAAGGTAAGCCTTTAAGATAATGTGGAGATAAGTTAACCTTTCGCATCGTCTTGTAATATGGTAAGCCTTCAGCATAATGTTGAAGGATGGTTAAACTTTTGCATAATGTTAAAATTTTGTAATCCTTTTGCATAATGGTGAAAAATGGTAAACCTTTAGCATAATTTCAAAAGAAGCCTAGCCTTTAGCATATTGTTTAAAATCTCTACTCTAGTCCAAAGCACGGTTTTCTTTCATCGTTATTTCTGGTCTAGCCACGCTTTCACACCAAAACATGCACCATTTCGTCATCACATCATCTCAATTCTCCCATAGTTCACCTGTGTGATCCTGTTTAGGTACTGGTGAATTTGTTGCCCTTATCTGTCCTACAGTTAATGATTTGTGAGCGGTCTGGCTATAGAAAGACATTATGGCACCATGGACCGGCCCTCTGTTCTCTCTGGGTAGAGATGGAAAATGTATCTATCCGAGTGGCGAAACCTGCCATGTGGAGGATAATTTGATATCTGAGAGTGGAGCGATGGTGGATCTCTCTAATGTCATAGGTGACAGATAAGAGAGACACTACCATGCGGGGAGACCTATACAATATATGTGATGATGTCATAATGAATATATGATGTGATACTGAATATATAAAAATATAATAAAAAATATAATATATAATAAATTTATTTTTATTTCAGTTTATTTCAGTTTATTTCAGTTGTCATTTGCTCTCAAGATCCAACTGATATATCATACTGAATATTTGATGATGTCATACTGAATGTGATGATGTCTTCCTGTTCATTGAGTCATTGCTGTGTCAATCAGGTGTAGTGGCCGACTCAAACCCCGACTGCACCCACATATATGTGATCACCTACATAGCAGTCGACTCTGGTTCATCACCTGCATTAGATGTCTGGCTTCATCCCAGTCATGCTGTTAGATGTTTGTTAATTGATAAGTGATGATATTAACCATGTCAAATGTATGGCCTTGCAGGCAAATCCCAGTCATTATGGATTCATGTTCTATTGCCATCTATTATTCTATTACCATGTACCTGTTACTTTAATATTTACCTCATCCGCCTATGTCACGTTTGAACTGACAGGAACGTTACTCTTAGTGGGGTGGCAGTGAAGCCTGGTGGTCAGATGCATTGGGCCAGTAAACAGAAGATCATTGGTTCTAATCTCTGACATGGTTAAATGTCTGTTGTTCTGGGTGGATCAATGTCAGCTGGTTGCCTGGATCATTGTCAGATAGTTTGTTTTATTGACACCTTCCCTCCTTTCTGTCGTTTCAGACTTCAGGAGCAGCAGCAAGCGTTAAGTTTGTCCATCAAAGATGCTACTGCTAAAGTAAGTTTTTGTACAAGTTTACTATCCTGGTGGGAACCAACAGTCCCGGAAAAGATTGAAAACCAATGACCATTCACCATTGAGGGTCCATTTTGCCGGTCTTCATAGAAGAAAGGCAAAAGGCAATTGTCATCTTAGGGATTAGGTTTTGGATAGAAGTTACAATTGGGGTTATGGTTAGGGGTTACGTTTAGGGTTAAGGTTTTTGAGGTTAGTGTCAGGTTAACGGTTCTTGTTATGTTACCTAACAACCAAATTAACATAGGAATTAACACAGGTAGAACCCAGATGTGGAGTTTTAAAGGGGTTTTACAAGAAAATGAACATAAGAATTAACACAGGTAGAACCCAGATGAACATAGGAATTAACACAAGGAGAACCCAAATGTGGGGTTTTAATGGGTTCTAAAAGGTCTCCACAGTGTTATCCTCTGAAACATGATTAAAATGTGCCCTAAAATATCCCCACACCGTTGCTCCCTAAATTTACCCCTGGAAAGGCAAAATAAATAGGGAGATAGGGGTGATAGGGGATGGCGGGGGTGATAGGGTGTGGTGAGGGTGATAAGGAATGGTGGGGGTGATGGGGAATGGTGGGGGTGATAGGGTGTGGTGAGGGTGATAAGGAATGGTGGGGGCGCTAGGGAATGGTGGGGGTGA
>JACXGI010020527.1:0-11043 GCA_016801175.1 Esox masquinongy | reverse complement strand
GGTCAACGCAGCCGTCTACCAGGAAGTTTTAGAGCACTTCATGCTTCCTGCTGCTGACCAACTTTATGGAGATGCAGATTTCATTTTCCAACAGGACTTGGCACCTGCACACAATGCCAAAGCTACCAGTACCTGGTTTAAGGACCATGGTATCCCTGTTCTTAATTGGCCAGCAAACTCGCCTGACCTTAACCCTATAAAAAATCTATGGGGTATTGTGAAGAGGAAGATGCGATACACCAGACCCAACAATGCAGAAGAGCTGAAGGCCACTATCAGAGCAACCTGGGCTCTCATAACACCTGAGCAGTGCCACAGACTGATCGACTCCAGGCCACGCCGTATTGCTGCAGTAATTCAGGAAAAAGGAGCCCCAACTAAGTATTGAGTGCTGTACATGCTGATACTTTTCATGTTCATACTTTTCAGTTGGCCAACATTTCTAAAAATCCTTTTTTTGTATTGGTCTTAAGTAATATTCTAATTTTCGGAGATACTGAATTTGGGATTTTCATTAGTTGTTGGTTTTAATCATCACATTTAAATGAAATAAACATTTGAAATATATCAGTCTGTGTGTAATGAATGAATATAATATCCAAGTTTCACTTTTTGAATGGAATTACTGAAATAAATCAACTTTTTGATGATATTCTAATTATATGACCAGCACCTGTATACAGTTAGGTCCGGAAATGATTGGACCCTGACAAGTTTTGTTATTCTGGCTGTTTACCAAAATATATTCAAGTTACAGTTAAATAATAAAGATTGGCTTAAAGTGCAGTCTCTCAGCTTTAATTTGAGGGTATTCACATCCTAATTCGAGGAAGGGTTTAGGAATTACAGCTCTTTAATATGTAGCCCCCTCTTTTACAAGGGATCAAAAGTAATTGGACAATTGACTAAAAAGCTGTTTCATGGAAAGGTGTGGGCTATTCCTTCGTAATTTCTTCATCAATTAAGCAAGTAAAAGGTCTGGAGTTGATTCCAGGTGTGGCATTCGCATTTGGAAGCTGTTGCTGTGAACCCACAACATTCGGTCAAAGGAGCTCTCAATGCAAATGGAACAGGCCATCCTCACGCTGCAAAAAAAAAAAGAAAATCCATCAGAGAGAGCCGGAACATTAGGAGCGGCCAAGTCAACAGTTTCATACATTCGGAGAAAAAAAGAACACACTGATGAGCTTTGCAACACAAAAAGGCCTGGACGTCCACAGAAGACAACAGTGGTGGATGATTGTAGGATCCTTTCCATTGTAAAGAAAAACCTCTTCACAACATCCAGCCAGGTGAAGAACACTCTCCAGGAGGTAGGCATATCATTATCAAGTCTACCATAAAGAGAAGACTTCACGAGAGCAAATACAGAGGGTTCACCACAAGGTGCAAACCATTCATAAGCCTCAAGAATAGAAAGGCCAGATTAGGCTTTGCCAAAAAACCTCTAAAAAAGCCAGCCCAGTTCTGGAATTGCATTCTTTGGACAGATGAAACTAAGATCAACCTGTACCAGAATGATGGGAAGAAAAAAGTATGGAGAAGGCTTGGAACGGCTTGTGATCCGTAGCATACCACATCATCTGAAAAACATGGTGGAGGCAGTGTGATGGCATGGGCATGCATGGCTTCCAGTGGCACTGGGTCTCTAGTGTTTACTGATGATGTGACAGAAGACAGAAGCAGCCGGATGAATTCTGAAGTGTATACGGATATACACTTCAGATTCAGCCAGATTCAGCTCAGATTCAGCCAAATTCAGTGAAGTTGTTTGGACGGCACTTCCATTGCAGATGGACAATGATCCAAAACATACTGCGAAAGCAACCCAGGAGTTTTTTAAGGCAAAGAAGTGGAATATTCTGCAATGGCTGAGTCAATCACCTGATCTCAACTCGATCAAGCATGCATTTCACTTGCTGAAGACAAAACTTAAGGCAGAAAGACCCACAAACAAACAACAACTGAAGACAGCTGTAGTAAAGACCTGCCAAAGCATTGCAAAGGAGGAAACCCAGCGTTTGGTGATGTCCATGTGTTCCAGACTTCAAGCAGTCATTGCATGCAAAGGATTCTCGACAAAGTATTAAAAATGAACGTTTTATTTATGATTGTGTTAATTTGGCCAATTACATTTGAGCCCCTGAAATAACGAGACTGTGTATGAAAATTGTTGCAATTCCTAAACGTTTCATACAATATTTTTGTTCAACCCCTGGAATTAAAGCTGAAAGTATGCACTTGAATTGCATCTCGGTTGTATCATTTCAAAACCATTGTGTTGGCGTACAGAGCCAAAATTATGAAAATTGTCAGTGTCTAAATATTTCTGGACCTAAATGTACATGGAAAAGATTAAAAATGTGAAGTCGATACTATAACAACTAATTAAAACTTTGCAATTGATTTTCCAATTCATGCATGAATGATGTATACAATCTGTGACTAAATGCTACTGTAAAACTAACATGTTTTTGCAAGATCCACTAAGCTATGCATAGTATAATCTTTAATAAAAGGTTAACTTAATGAGAAAGATGACATTGAGATTTCTTCACCTACCAAATTCAACTATTAAATTCAAAAGCACATAATTATTGGGTAAACCAATAGCAACTATGTCCGATTTAATTTCTTTACTAAACGTTTCTAGAGTTTCCATATGACAAATGGAGGTAAGTCCTTTTTATTCCCTTTGGTTGTTTGTGATTCCCAGTGACTATACACTTTTGGCCAAAATATAAACAAGCCTAATTACATTTTTACATTCAGGGCTCGACAATAACGATGGCCCTGGGCCAGTAAAAAGTCAAGTCAGGACTAATAAAACTAGCAAGTCACTGTCCCGATCGGGCCATTGCAACAACAACAAAAATGATCGCATTATAAACTCTACATCCTCCAGTTGTTTTGTAATCTGGCACAAGCACAAAAAGAAGGCAGCGAAGGATAACTACGAGCTCAAACGAAAGCGAACATTTTTACCTCAGTGCAAAAACTTATTTACATGTTTCGACTTCGATGGAACTCAGATGCACTTTGTGTCGTCTGCTGTAAGTTTCCGACTAGAGCGGACAAAGGTGGGTCTATTTACAAAGGCACTGACAACAGTCCCTGAACAGCCAAGCCAGTAGCAAACAGCACCTGGTCTGCATGACAGCTACCTACTTGGCTGTCATGTCTAATTTTTGACAGATTTTCATCAGGAAAAAAAAAATATAGTGTAAACGGATGGAAATTCCCAAGTAATGGGAAGTTTCCGACCACGAATGTGTTTCGCCTTACGGCACAGCAAAACAGTGAGTATAACTCGTTGCTAGTGTGAATCAAAAACTGTATTTACATATTAATGGTATTTAAATTAATATGTTCCTAACGATTTATCTGGTCTAAATAGGCTCTTAGTTTCATTGTTAGTATCCTTGTTCTATCTAAAAAAAATCTCTAAGTTTTACTAGTGAGGATACCACTATTAATGACTAAAATACTGATGCTTATGCCAAGCTCACATTATGTGCCAATGTAATCCTTTCAAAGATTTTAACCAGATTATTGCAGGAATGCAAAAAACCTATGTTGTTTCTTTAAAGGGGCAATGTGTAGAATCCTGCCACTAACGTTTACAAGACTGAACTTTAACAATAACACAACTTCTGTCCTCTTCCTTTACCGTAAAGTGAATGGAACAGTGTCAGCTAGTCTAGGGTGGTTTAGGGTGGGCGGGATAGAACTGCATATTTTTAAATCAAGTATGAGGAGATTACACGTCAATGCAAACTGATGGACGGAGAAACTTTAAATAGGGAATATCTCAGGCACGCCAAACAATTTTGTATAAAGAAATATTTTAAAAAATGAACTTAAAACATTAACTGTAGATGTGTTCTGGTTATTCATGCTTGTATTTATGCTAGTAGTACAAAAAAAATCATATACAGCTCCGTAAAAAATGAAGAGACCACTGCACCTTTTTCTTTACTTTCCAAAAAAGTCGAAAAGGAAGGTTTTGAGTGAAGAACTGAAGGGTTAAAATTAATAGACCACTGTAAATTGAACGCTTCTGTTCCTGGTTGGTTTTGCAGGTGGCGACCACAGAAAATTGCTCTCTCATAAACCTTCCTGACTGATTCTTCTCTAGTTTTGCATTTTGTTAGTGTCCTTGTCACTACTGGTAGCATGAGGCAGTACCAGCAGCCCATTCAGGTTGCACAGGTAGTCCAACTCCTCCAGGATGGCACATCCATACATGCAGTCACAAGGTTTGCTGTGTCTCCTATTACAGTCACAAGAGCTTGGAGGAGATACCAGGAGACGGGCCGTTACACAAGGAGAGCTGGACAAGGCCGAGGAGGGCATTAACCTAGCAGTAGGACCGGTATATGCTTCTTTGTGCGAGGAGGAACAGGAGGAGCACTGCTAGAGCCCTATAAAATGACCTCCAGTGGGCTACTGGTGTGCATGTTTCTGATCAAACTGTCAGAAACAGACACCATGAGGGTGACATGAGGGCCCGACGTCCTCTAGTGGGACCTGTGCTCACAGCCCAGCACCGTGTAGATCAATTGGCATTCACCAGAGAACACCAGAATTGGTGTTCTCACAGATGAGAGCAGGTTCACACTGGGCAGACATGAGAGTCTGGAGACACCGTGGTGAACGTTATGCTGCCTGCAACATCATCCAACATGACAGGTTTGGCGGTGGGTCCATGATGGTCTGGGGAGGCATATCCTTGGATGGTCACACAGACCTCCACGTGCTACCCAACGGTACCCTGACTGCTGTTCGGTACTGGGATGAAATCCTCAGACCCATCGTCAGACCATAGGCTGGTGCAGTGGGCCCTGGGTTCCTCCTGGTGCAGGACAATGCCCGGCCTCATCTGGCCAGAGTGTGTAGGAAGTTCCTGGATGATGAAGGCATTGATGCCATTGACTGGCCCTCACATACCCCAGACATGAATCCATTTGAGAACCTCTGGGATGTTATGTATCGGTGCATCCGACTCCGCCAAGTAGCGCCACAGACTGTCCAGGAGCTCACTCATGCCCTGATCCAGGTCTGGGAGGGGATCCCTCAGGACACCATCCACTGTCTCAGGAGCATGCCCAGATGTTGTGGGGAGTGCATACAGGCACATGGGGGCCATACACACTACTGAGGCACATTATGAGTTGCCCAGATGAAATTCAACCAAGTTGGAACAGCCTATGATTTAAATTGTTTACTTTGATTTTCAGTTTGAATTTGAATCCAGCCCTCAATCGGTTGGTAGTTTTGGTTTCCGTTGACTGTTGTTACGTCATTTTGTTCTCAACGAATTACACAATGTACAGTAAAGATTTTGATCTTTAATATATTTCGTTCATCGAGACCCGATGTGTGATTTAAGTGTTCCCCTCATTTTGTTGAGCAGTGTATATTAAATCAAAATACTCCGCGATTCGTCGTGCATAAGAACAATTCTTAGCCGTAGAATATTGGCCATATACCACATTCCTTATTTTTTAAATATGCTACAGCTAAGCACAATTCTTAGAAATGACACATAGTGACTAGCTAGAAAACGTAACCACAGTATATCGGTCATTTACCACAAACCCCTGACGTGTCTTTCACAGTTGTAGGCAGCTAATACCACAGGACGATTATTTTTATGGATCATCTGGTCGGAACATAATAATTATATAACATTATTATATACAACAATTGACCACAACTAAAGAATATCCACCAAAACTATATGTATTGTTATTATTTCACCAAAACGTTTTCACCAAAAATATTTTTCTCGCTCTGCTTTTTACCCAATCCGTTGTACTTCACGTAGGCTAACCTGACAAACGTAAATGTAGCACACACATTCCGTCGGTTTTCGCTAGACTAGTTGATGGTTAATTACGTCATCAAACGTAACGTCATGTAAACACTATCAGCTGGGTCTTTTGCCAGAAGCCTCACTCTTGCTAGCTTGTTTTTTGGGGGGGTTCATACAGTAGTACTTAATTATTTCTGATCTGTCATCTCACCATGACTGTGTAGACTGCAAACAAATAAAACGTTTAACTTTGGAGTTAGATTTATCGGATTGGAGGAATCTCTCGCTTGTTTTGTAATAAGTTTAGCCAGTTTGCTATCCTAGCTGGTTAGCTTATAGTTAGCCAGCTAGCTGGAGAACCAACAACAGTAGCTTCACCAGTGAGACAGGATTAGGGTTAGGGGACGAATAGAGACTGAATAGCGTAACGTTAACCGAGAGGTAAGCCATTGTATATACTTAATTAGCATCCGTAGTAACAAAGGAATAGTGAATACTAATTTCTCAGGAATAACCGGTCAGGAGTTCTTGCATTGCTAACCAGGAAGGCTATTCAAAAGGTACTTACAGTAGCGTAGGATCCAAATCAGAATGCCCTGACTGAGCTGGCGCCATAAGTTCGTGGAGAGAGCTGCCGTACTTAGTACGAGAATAGATTTTCTGCCAGGTCAAAAGCTGCGAGGAAGAGGACTCGTTTCTTGTACACTGAAAGGTGCTCAGGGGTCCAACCGCGTTGTAACCAAAAGAACTGACTGACAATCTTCTCCCAAATGTTGACAGAAAACAGGTACGTTTTATTTCTTACAAAATGTCTTATTTAATAACCATAAACCTGGCTAGTGGCCAATGTTAGATGTGTGCTAGCTTTAATATCGATCTTAGCATCTTATCACTAACTTTCACAACTTATCATGTAGTAATCTTCCCAGTAAATTGATCAATAAGTTGCCATACCATGTCTAAAAATGTGAAGCACATGATTGCGCCTGTAACTATGCGGTGCTTGAGATGGCCTATCTCTTTGTTTTGGGTACTTAGTGTTCTCCCACACACACACATGCCTCCACTCTCTCAAAACAGGCCAATTAACATATTCAGTTTAGCAGACTGCTTAATCCCAATCAAAATTGGTGCACGTACACTTCATGTATGGGTGGCCCCAGTGGAAATCAAACCAAGGCCAAGGATTATGTATGCAGTACCGGTAGAGCCACACAAACGCTAACATTTTTGTCACTGACCCGATCCCTCTTTTCCACGGCCATTCTCACTCATTGTACAGGAAGCGGCGGCGTGGTGGAGACAATGAGGGGGACCAGCTGAACCCCCAGGCCAAAAGGTCAGGAGGGGGTCAGGAAGGTCAAGCCCTGGTGTCAAAGCTGAGCCAAGATGTCTGGGACTCTGAGGTGACAGGAACACACACTGAGTGCCTTATTGAGAAATCATAGGCCCCAGAGCTTAATGTTCACAGAACCTTTTAATTTTAACCAGTGAAAGTACCCCAATATGTGACTATACTTACAATGAAGGAACATTGTTAACAGGTCAATGAAGAAAGAGACAGATGCAATTTCAGTAGGAAATCTCTATTGTAGGCTACTTAATACTGTACTTTCTAGAAGAACTGCGCTTGATGAAGATGAGGCTTATTATAAAAACAGTGCTGCTCTTTCTTTGTGAGCTGTTGGGAAAAAATATTTGGGTTTAGCACATTAGTCTTCTCCTTTCAATAGGCATTTGCTTTTCAAACTATTTTTTCACCTACAATTATATTTGGAAATTGGCAAATGACAAACTGACATACTTAAATATCCATTGAAATATAATCCCTAGATTGCAGTTCGCATTCAGTCCACTACTGGCTTCCACTGACAGTCTACTTATCAGTTTAACAGATTGGTTCCAAAACCCTCTGAAAGCCAAACCCTTCTGTGAATCGTACGTGTGTGTGCACAACGCAAATAGTGCCCTGTTCTATTTTTAGCTTGTGTGCTGCTGAAATGTGGACCTAGGTTACAGTAGAGAAATCCTCAGCAAGCCCCATGCATTAATCCTGCCCAATGTGCACATTGCATGCACGCGCACAGAACTGTGTTACTTTGTGCAAGCAGCGTTTTCTTTAGGTGATCCCTGTTGTCTCTGTGCTCCAGTCATCCAGCAGTGACAGCAGTAGTGGGATCAGCAGTCCTGAGAGGGCCGCAGGAGCCAGCACCAGCACATGTACACAGAGCCAGAAGAACTGCACTTCCCAGGGTCTCCTCAGTGCCTCGTCAGAACACCCTTCCATTTCCTCGTTGAGTCTCTATGGCGACGGCGCCTCCTACGATCACATCAACAGACTACTGAGGGAGGCCCACTTCAGCAGTCTGCAGACCAGAGGTCAACCCGGATCTACGTGACCTCACCTTACCCCCGACCCCACTTGAACATGCCAGTGCCGCGGCAGGATTCGGGAATAAATTGCCCGTAGGCTCAAATCGAGGATCGACTGACCTCAGATTTGGGTCTAGGAGCGACTTTTGTCCTATTGGCCTCCACGATGGGGCAGATGAGGGTACACATCCGTTGGGCTTTGTGCTCATGAGCCATACCATCGTCCCTGTGCTGTACACCTTGTAATGTGCCATACATGAAACCAAGCTACATATCCAATGGCCAGCCCACTGTGGTAATACTATATGCAGTGTGTATGTACTCCAGCACTTTACTGAGGGGTCTGCTACTCTGTGGGCCTCCTTACATGAGTGAGTTGTTGTTGATTATCATTGCCACTGGTGCTATCTACTACGGACAATTTGTCTGTGTGAGTGTCTGATGTGCTTGCTATAGCCCAATTAATAAAGAGAAGCACTTTATGCTGCCTGTTATGTTTTATTGCCGAGGCCTGTCCCTTTTCATGCTGTATCAGATGCAAAGCTGAGTAGGAGTTGAGTCTCTGTTGTTACTCTGCTGATTCTTACCTGGATCCACAGGACATCCAGACAGAATTCTGAGTCACACTTCAAAGCTCTATTCACTGAAAAGACCAGGTATTTTGTGAAAAAAGGCTGAAGTTGGGGTTACTTCCTGTTGAACTGGCAGGTTGCCATTTTTTGGGTTTTTTTACATTTCGAGTCCAGCAGCAGCAGTTGCCTTTGAGTAATCATCTTTTGGACACTTTTGCAATTTTTTTGTGTATCTGTAACAGGTCACATTCTCAGTTGTTCACAGGAGTTAATTGAATATTGCAGAACTTTCCTAATGAAAGAAAAAAGATGGCACACTCCGCTGAGCAGCATATCAGGTCCCAGGGCTTCTGTTGAGTCTGTGGAAAGGCCACATGGGTTCAGAAAAACGTTTTCTGCTTCTGAAGCTGTTCTACACTATGCCCACTAGGGGGCAAGATGTACCTCACTTTGGGTTTCAAGTAATCATACCTCCAAAAACACCTTGTTGTCTAGCCTTCGGTGCCCTCCCTAATATTGGCACCCTTGGTAAATATGAGCAAAATGGGCTGGGGAAAAACATCTTTATCGTTTATCCTGTTGATATTTCATTTCAAATATCAACAAACATCCAACTTTTAATTAAATAAAAACAATTGAAAGAAAAAAATATTTCTTATCATAAATCAAATATTTATCTCAAATTTTCACAATTATTGACACCCCTTCATTTAACACTTTGTGCAAACTTCCTTTGCCAAGATAACAGCTCTGAATCTTCTATATTGCATAATGAGGTAACAGAACAAATGGTAAGGGATCTGAGACCATTCCTCTATGCAGAATCTCTTCAGATTCCGAGGACAACGCTTGTGGACTCTCCTCTTCAGGTTGTTCCACTGGTTTTCTATGGGGTTTAGGTCAGGTGACTGGGAGGGCCATGGCAAAACCTTGATTCTGGGGTCAGTGAACTATTTTCAGGTTGATTTTTAGGTGTGCTTTGGATTATTGGTACTTTATTAAGGTACTTTTCTGCATGGCTATCTTTCTGTCTACCTCTGATGTTAGTTTCCAAAAAGATCTGTTTTGGTCTCATCTGACTATGAACCCAATTCCATTGAAATTTCCAGTACCATTTGGCAAACTGTAGGCACTTGAGTTTGTTGTTTGAGGACGGCACAGGTTGTTTTTTTATGGCAACCCTCCCAAACAATGTGTGGTTATGTAGGTGGCATCTGATTGTAGTTTTGAAGACTTTCTGACAGCAACAACGAGCGGACATCTGCAATTCTCCAGCTGTGATCCTTCAAATTTTTCGGCCACTCAAACCATCCTCACTGTGGCACACGTTTTGAAGAAAAATATTGATTTCGTATGTATTTTTTTCAATCATTTAACTTAAATTAAAGGTCAGATTTCTGTGAATATTTTTGAATGAAAGACAAAGAGCCCATTTTGCTCAAATTTACCAAGGCTGCCAATATTAGTGAGGGTACTGTACCTTCGGAAACTTGGTTGGAAGCAAAGCTACCTAACATTAGACAGTACTTTCTCGGTTTTGTTTTAGGTTTCCATTCTGTTTGCAGAACTGGTCCAGGATCTGTTGGTTTTAAATATTACCACTACTTGTAAGTTTGTCTTATGATTTAAGATTCAAGTCAAATTTAGATAATTTGTTAAAAATGTATAATTAAGGATGAATGTAACATTTGAACTATTGATTAAGTTAGTATAACCCAATAGTGATGCAGCTTTATACATTTCCTCATTGTACACTTTGGATATTTGACTTGATCATCTCTAGACCCAGCCGAAAGCCAGCCTGACCTCTAAAACAGCCATCCAGAGGTTTTTTTTTGGGATTGGAACTCACGGTGATGATAGATGAAAGCTGTCAGTGGCCCTAGGGAGCAGTCCTAATAGCTGTTACCTGAAGGCCCCATCAGCACCACATCCAGATCCACCTCTGATCTGGTCTTTAGAGTGTGAGAAATTCATTAATCAGTCACATGACTAATTACTGCCCTTGAGCTGAAAGACAACCTTTAGCTTAGCGTTATTATCGTTTTGGCTTTTTAGGCCATATTGGCTTTTTAGGCCATGAGCACAGAATATACTCGGTGATGTGCTTCGGGTCCCTGCTATTGTGAAAATAGCAATGCCGATTGTTTTGAGTACAAGCTAGGACCCAGTATCTCTATTCCTGTGTTGATTAGAAATAGAAGGAATTGTGAGCATTCAACCTATAAAGTAAACTTGTCTAATCTGTTAACTGTAACATGTCAACCTACTAGTCCAGGA
>JACXGI010020526.1:0-11045 GCA_016801175.1 Esox masquinongy | reverse complement strand
TGTGTGTGTGTGTGTGTGTGTGTGTTGCAGATCAAGACAATATCTGATGATTCCAGCTGCCACTCTGCTGACCACTCCCCCCCTGGGTTGTCCTTGTCCATCTAGTCATGCTTCTGACCTGGATTAGTTTTTATGGACTGTGGACACAGCCCACATTAAT
This sequence comes from Esox masquinongy, assembly GCA_016801175.1. Lineage (NCBI taxonomy): Eukaryota > Metazoa > Chordata > Actinopteri > Esociformes > Esocidae > Esox > Esox masquinongy. The sequence continues at coordinate 10,885 of JACXGI010020526.1, read as the reverse complement.
TATTACAATTTGTACTCTTAAAATGTTCACCCGGCACAGCCAGAAGAGGACTGGTCAACACTCCGAGCCTGTTTCCTCACTAGCTTTCTTCCTAACTTTTGGCCCCTTTTAGGGAGTTTTTCCTAGCCTCTGTGCTTCAGCACTGTTGTTGCTTGCTCCATGGGGTTTCAGGCTGGGTGTTTTGTAAAAGCACTTTTTGACAACTGCTAATGTAAAAAGGGCTTTAAATAAATTTGATTGAAATTTGAAATATATGTACATATATTGATAGAGAGATATAAATAAATATAAATAGACGGTTACGAATATAAGTATAAATAGGAGGTGTACTTTTTCACGACTAGAGTTTCATAATTGGTCAGTCCCTGGCTGTTCCAGGACGGGTCAGTCCCTGGCAGTTCCGGGACGGGTCAGTCCCTGGCTGTTCCGGGACGGGTCAGTCCCTGGCTGTTCCGGGACGGGTCAGTCCCTGGCTGTTCCGGGACGGGTCAGTCCCTGGCTGTTCCGGGACGGGTCAGTCCCAGCGTAGCTACATTTTAGTTACAAAGACGTCATCATGACCCTGTAAGGCTGTCAAATCACCCTAAAAAGGGGTCAAGGGGGAGTCTCTAAACATACGGAGAACAACATGTCCCAGTGCATCAGCTTTAATTACTATACAGAGGAAAGCAGTTTTCACTCTGGACTCTGGCCTCCATGTCCTTTCCATTTGTTATCAGGAGAACCTTTTTATGTTGTTTTGGACACATATCCTTAGGCATTGGTACACTGTCTATACCTGTCTGGTCTAGAATGTATACAGTCTATCTCTCTTTCTCTCTGTCTGTGGTGCTTTTTTCCAGTCTGTTTTTATATGCCCTCTCTCTGTCTCTCTCTCTCTCTCTCTGTCTCTTTCTCTCTGTAACTGTTGCCCTCTCTAAACCTCCTTATGTAATATCCCCACTCAACAATGTTAATTACACAACCGTGTTAGTTAAAAGAAGTGTTGTACTTCAGGCAGCGTTGTAAATCCCTGATTTAATGTGTGTAAGGCCGGTTAGATCCATACAGGATCCATTGTGATCTTAATGGTTTGTTTTACTCTTTAGAGACCTAGGAATCCTCTTAGCTAGCATTTCACTGGATTATCTCATGTGGTTGATGTTTCACTACAACCGTGGACCAGGCACAATATGACTTCACTACCAAACCTGCCACGCTGATTAACATTCGCTCACTTAACGCTACATACAACAACATCCGGATACACGGAGACGGCTCTGTCACCACGGTAACACACTAGCTATATCTTCTACGCAGACCCAACTGATTAGAGTAGTATTAGTTTGAACATCAGTGACCCAAGTAAGACGAGCGCTAATGCATTCCTCCCTTTGATATCCTAATCACTCAAATATTTTCCAAGGCAATTACCGGTCTCTGTTAATGCGGCACATCGGGGAGATGGACGCGAATGTGTGAAACTGTTGCCAAGTGTTACGAATGGAAAGGGCGTAGTAGTAACTGTCTGCAGCCTGCTTGAAATCGCTTTTGCATGGATACGTGTGGTTTGTCAGAGTGGGTGTAGTAGTCGTTTCCCCCTGCATCCCTGCCAGACTGTTTGTTGTGCTTGTTGAAGTACGGGCTGTGGATAGCGTTGTCTGCTTTCCTCTCCCAAGCCAAGGGGACGCTGAGGGAAGACACTCTTCGGGTGTTCCTGCAGCAGATCGCTGCGGCCATGAGGATCCTCCACAGTAAAGGCATCATACACCGAGACCTGAAGCCCCAGAACATCCTGCTGTCGTACACCGGCCGAAAGAGATCCAGCATCAACAGTATCCGTGTCAAAATAGGTGACGGACCAGCGCAGCCCCCTTACCCCTCAGACACAACACACAGCTCAGAATAGGTCCCCTAAACTTCACCAACATCAATCCCTTTCATTCTGTCCGCACCGTGATCTGTACTTCATAATGTTTATGTAACACAGATATAGTTGATATAGACATGGCTTGACTATGACCTTTTTGAGCCGTCGTATGACTGCATCGTCTAGGCGGTGTCACACTTCTATCAAGCGTTATGTATCGTGATGGCCCGTAATGATGGCTTGGGTCACGAGGAGTTGTTTTGACACCCACAGTTATATTTAGTTTGCTACATTGCCATTCCCGGACGGTTTGTTGTTCCAGTAGTGTCTGAGAGACTTGTGACTGGTGACACTCGAGACAATAGTGGTGTGTTGCTGTTAGTAACCCTTTCACATGTTCCCCTGCAGCTGACTTTGGCTTTGCACGATACCTCCAGAGTAACATGATGGCCGCCACGCTGTGTGGCTCTCCCATGTACATGGTGAGTGGGCGCACGTCTGGGTTAGTATTTGGGTTCATTTTATGTGCCCCTGCGTGTCTTGGGGTTCTGTTGTCGACGATCGCTTGTTCTTACGTGACCACAGCTCTGCTTACTCGGCAACCTGAAACCGGAGCGGCCCTTTGAGAGCGAGCCTCTAACCGTTGTCATCTGATCTCTAACTGTAACCAGGCCCCGGAAGTGATCATGTCTCAGAACTATGACGCCAAGGCTGACCTCTGGAGCATCGGTACGGTCATCTACCAGTGTCTTGTAGGGAAGCCTCCTTTCCAGGTATGATCGATGGTGTTTAAATGGGGTTACTTCTTACCTAACACCCAGCGGTCTAATAATGAAACTGGCTCCAGGTCTGACCTCTGTGTCATTAGGCTGGTGGATGACAATGTGTTGATTATCTACACAGTCGCCCCTTTACTTTTACACAACAGGCTACTCTGGCCAGGTTAAAAAAGTTAGTTCAGAGTTTAAAAGCTAAAGATCTTTTGTTCTAGAGATGACAACTGAAGTCGCCTCAATAGTTTTACAAAATACCTTATGCAATAGAAATGTCCGTTGTGGTGTGTGTTCATGGGCCTTTGTGTGTGTTTAGGCCAACAGTCCCCAAGACCTGAGGATGTTCTATGAGAAGAACAAGTCACTGCTGCCCATGTAGGTCAACAGGAATGGTTAACTATCTGATGTAGCCATCTGGGATGAAACGTTGTGTTTTTAACAAACACATGGCGTGTGTGTGTGTGTGTGCCTCTGTTACCCAGCATCCCGAGGGAGACGTCTCCTCCTCTTGGCGACCTGCTACTAGGCCTGCTGCAGAGGAACCAGAAGGACCGAATGGACTTTGGTGAGTTCTGAAATCACTTCCTGTTCAGAACTTACTTTAAGAATCAATATATACGATAACGATAAGAGTTTTCTTATCCTTAAATATGACATTACTTCTCTACTGATCACGCCTACGTCTTGCTTTTGCTGCAGATGCATTCTTCAGCCATCCTTTCCTAGATCCAAACTCTGCCATCAAAAAATGTGAGTAGAATGTCCTTCACTAAGCAGGGAGTAAGTGGTTACCTCCAGAATGATTAGCACGCTTGATAATGATGCGCCAGAAAAGGCTGTATGAAATAAACCTCACAGGTAATGAGCTATATTGTAATATAGGAACAGTACTCTTTTGAGGAATGTGGCACTGAGTTTTTTCCTAGACATTTTTATGAGATTGAAGTTAAATACATTCCTCATTATAGTTATAATAATTTCTAGGTCCTTCAAATCCTTTATTCGGTGCTTATGAACTACTTTCTTTTCAATTTAGAACAGAAGGTTGTTAGTGGGTTTCACGTCTGCAGACTGTGATGGCCGTTGCAGAATTTTGGCATACGAACAAGCAACAGCTTCCTGGCAGAAGCAAATCGTTTTTTGCGCTGAACCAATAATGTACTTGATAGATTTCATGATGCAGTTGACTGTAACAAGTGCCCATTACCAGTATAAGCAAAACAGACCCATAATTTCAAAGATCCACAACCATATTTTACTGCAGGTATTAGGTTCTTTTCAGCATACTCATTTGACGCCAATCCCACCCTGGTGTGGGTGGTCAAAGCTCTATTCTTATTTGATCTAGCCAGAGTACAAACTTCTTTAATAGGTTTAATGTTAAAACCAATTTAATTTTGTTTGAATTTATATGTAAGAATGTTTAGCTTTGCTAATATTTTTTGAGGATAAAAAAAATACATACTTACAGTTAGGTCCGGAAATATTTGGACACTGACACAATTTTCATAATTTTGGCCCTGTACACCACCACAATGGATTTAAAAATGAAACAACCGAGATGCAATTGAAGTGCTGACTTTCAGCTTTAATTCAAGGGGTTTAACAAAATATTGTATGAAACATTTAGAAATTGCAACCATTTTCATACACAGACCCCTTATTTCAGGGGCTCAAATGTAATTAGACAAATTAACACAATCATGAATAAAATAATTTTTAATACTTTGTTGAGAATCCTTTGCAGGCAATAACTGCTTGAAGTCTGGAACGCATGGACATCACCAAACGCTGGGTTTCCTCCTTTGTGATGCTTTACCAGGCCTTTACTGCAGCTGTCTTCAGTTGTTGTTTGTTCATGGGCCTTTCTGCCTTAAGTTTTGTCTTCAGCAAGTGAAATGCATGCTTGATCGGCTTGAGATTACGTGATTGACTCGGCCATTGCAGAATATTCCACTTTTTGCCTTACAAACTCCCGGGTTGCATTCGCAGTATGTTTTGGTTCATTAACCAAACATTAAAGTTAAGCACCGTCCAATCAACTTCCCTGAATTTGGCTGAATCTGAGCAGACAATATATCCCTATACACTTCAGAATTCATCCGGCAGCTTCTGTCTTCTGTCACATCATTATTAAACACCTAGTGACCCAGTGCCATTGAAAGCCATGCATGGCCATGCCATCACACTGCCTCCACAGTGTTTTACAGATGATGTGGTATGCTTCGAATCATGAGCCGGTCCAAGCCTTCGCCATGCTTTCCCCCCCCCATCATTCTGGTACAGGTTGATCTTACGTTCATCTGTCTAAAGAATGCTGTTCCAGAATTGGGCTGTTTTTTTTTAGATTTTTTGGCAAAGTCTAATCTAGCCTTTCTATTCTTGAGGCTTATGAATGGTTTGCACCTTGTGGTGAACCCTCTGTATTTGCTCTTATGAAGTCTTCTCTCTATGGTAGACTTGGATAATGATATACCTATCCCCTGGAGAATGTTCTTCACTTGACAGGGTGTTGTGAATGGGTTTTACTTTACCATGGAAAGGATCCTACAATCATCCACCACTGTTGTCTTCCGTGAAAATCCAGGCCTTTTTTTGTTGCAGAGCTCATCAGTACGTTCTTTTTTTCTCAGAATGTACCAACCTGTTGATTTTGCTATCTCTCTGATGGATTTTATTTTTGCAGCCGAAGGATGGCCTGTTTCACTTGCATTGAGAACTTCTTTGACCGCATGTTGTGGTCAAACAGCAACAGCTTCCAAATGCAAATGCCGCACCTGGAATCAGCTCCAGATGTTTTACCTGCTTAATTGATGAAGAAATAATGAAGGAATAGCCCACATCTCTCCATGAAACAGCTTTTGAGTCAATTATCCAATTACTTTTGGTCCCTTGAAAAAGAGGGGGCTACATATTATAGAGCTGTAATTCCTAAACCCTTCCTCCAATTTGGATGTGAATACACTCAAATTAAAACAGAGACTGCACTTTAAGGCCATATTCATTATTTAACTGTAATATATTTTGGTAAACAGCCAAAATAACAAAACTTGTCAGTGTCCAGTTATTTCCGGACCTATCTGTATTTAAAAACAAGCCATTGCATGACTATAAAATAGTGTTTTTCCCATATGTTTTTATTTTTTGCATGAACTGTAGGTTATTTTTTTTGCATGAACTGTAGGTTTATTTTCGGCTTGGTTCCTTAACTATATCAAGGTGTATCAAGTGTCATTCATTGTGGAGGTGAGCATGTTGCGGTATCAGGACTGTATTGTGAAATGGCATTGAGGTTGAGAGCTCTTTGGTGAAAATGTGTACTTTTTACCAGCATGCCCTGTTCCAGTACCCAACTGCCCCAGCGCAGTGACTGACAGCACCTGTGGCAGTTCACCCTCTGTTCGCTACAACTCTCCTCCGGTATGTTCACGCTCACATCCTATTAATCCCATACAGTAGTTAGTTTCCCCAACATGTGGGTTTGTCAGTACAACAAGGCACAGCACCTTAATACTGGGCACACAGGAATCCAGACTTTGTGTGATAGCTTAGTGGGAAAACGGACGAGCTTCGTTTCCCAGACCGTGATTGCATTATTCAGCCAGGCTACATAGCCCAGTCTTGCTCTAATTAAATTGTACAGACCAAGCCCTCTCTCTCAAAGATTTAATGCTTTGGTCCTGGTCTTTTTTTCTTGCCCTCCCCTCCTAACACACACACACACACACACACACACTTTTTTTCTTGCTTTAACTCACGTACACCTTCCTTTCTGTAGTCTCTCCCAGATATGCAGATGCTACCTGAGGACTGTCTGTCGTCGCCCCCCCTGGGCCCCCCCAACTACCTGCAACTCTCTAAGGAGTCTGGAGGCAGCACCAGCAGCAAGAACTCCTCCTGCGACACGGATGACTTTGTGCTGGTGCCACACCTCTCCACGGAGTCCTGTGAGTGTTGAAACCAACACCGGCCCGTCCCATGGTGGAAGCCCGGTTCAGACCGTTCAGACCGGTTCAGACCGTTCAGCCCGGTTCAGACCATTCAGCCCTCGTGTCCTTGGCCACAGCTTCAGTCCGTCCCATGGTGGAAGCCCGGTTCAGACCGTTCAGCCCAGTTCAGACCGTTCAGCCCTCGTGTCCCTGGCCACAGCTTCACTCCGTCCAAAAAATGATAATGGAAAGGGAATCCCATTTGAATGTGCTCAAGTCATATCGTTATGTATTCTATAACTGTATCTGTTATCAAATTATGGCCTGACTTGTGTTTGTTTGAGCCAGCAAGTCGAATTTCAAGCTACGAATACAAGGCAGTGAAATGCCAAATTCAACACAGGCTAGTGGAACAACAACTGCACGCGTGGAGTGTCCTGTCTTAAATGGAAAAATACATTATGTTGGGTGCCAAGTACTACAAACAGTTGCTAACACCAATGAAGCAAAAATGATTTATCTGTAATAATGGTAATGTGAATGCATCGAAAGTTTCGTCAGCTAGCTCGAGGCCAGGTGAGCAGGTAGTGTCCCTCTATCAGCATTAATCCCCAATCAACGTCCCCACGTTGTGCAGCTCAAAGACCGAGGCCTGTATTTGTCATTGATGAAGATCAGATTGGTATAGCCTTAACAAGTGTTTACGGCTGTGGCTTATCACATTCTGGGAAGTTCTCCTACATTAATCACGTGTTATGACACACAAATACACTGAGCACCTGCTCGCAAGCGGTTGACAAAATAGTCGCATAACAGCTGTTCAGCAGGTGTTTTGAGTGGCAGTATGGCTAGTCCGTGAATTTGCTGATGTGCCATTTTGGCCTTTACTTTTGTAACTGACTTCCCTCTCCCTCCCCTTCCTCAGATGACCAGCCAATGGGAGCAGTAGGGCGTCGGGCGTCCGGCGAGTGGGCTGGAGGGTGAGTGTATCTACTTCAGCTCTTAACATATGCGCATATGCATTAGAAAAGAGGATTTAAAGGTACCCCAACTGTTTGTTGTCTTTTTTAAAGTAGCCTAAGACCTGTTTTTGCCCCGCTTCTATTTACTAGTGGATAACCGAACACAAAATAACTCACTTTAGCAAAAACTCCATGACCTGGCTTCTCTGGGTCCCGTGGGGCTTAACTGTGTTACGCTCTTCTCAATGTACATCATACTTTCACTGTCTAGTTGTTGTGGAAATGTATTTTGTAGCACATTTAATGAGTCCAAAAAGTACTTGTCACACACTTGTCACAAAATGCATGTCACCAAACATGTCAACACAATGGCTGTCTCAGCATGGCTGGTGACCAAACTGATAGAGAAAACATGCTCCTAATCTGACCGAATAGCTGGTGGAGATCTGAATCAGTCCTGCCAAGACTGCTGCTCTTTTGTCCTAAAGTATTTGAATCCCTGTTGTGTGATATGTTTTTTGGATTCACATACAGTATTTAGTGTGTGTGAGTGTGGCGTGTTAGTCAGGTGGGTGTGAAGAAGTTTTTTGTCAGGACACTGTCTCCTCTGGAGGTCCTCACGTATTCCGTTGTTTATGTCCTAGCCAGATTGAATCTGTGAAGTCCCCATTCGTCACGCACAGACCCAGCCTCATTTGTATTTTGTTCGTCAATGACATCCAATCTAAAATATGTACCTGAACCCTTCTTGCAAAAAGCTGTCCTGCAGAAAGCAGACATTTAGAATAATGTTGCAATAGGCCTGTTGCGTTTCACCTGTGTCTGTTCATTTGGTTAGCCCCTACTCATAAACAACACACAGTTCATGTCTGAAAGTCTTCCAGGTGTAATAAGCCATTTTGTTCATATTGTCTCTCAAAAAACTGCTACTGTGTTAACATAGGCTAGGCCATATCCCAGACTAGGCAGGCCTGTGGTATAAAAATAAATCCCTCTCACGCACGCGCACACACACACCCAGGAAATCACACTGGGCAAACGTGGCTGTTGTTATTGCGTCATCTCAATTGACGGTCTCACTAATGCAAACACACACACCACACACACAGCAGAGGCAGTCACCACTCATCGCCAAATCCCCTCACTATCAACCCCACATTTTGTCTCATTCATTTGGTAAATAACCTGCAGCCTGACCAAGTCCCCACCCTCATCTATCGCCTATTGTTTTCACTCCTCATGTTCCTCTCCCTCTTTCTGTCTTTGTTTATCCTTTTGTAATTGCCACCAGCAATGCTGTTCGATATCGGATTCCGTTCTCTCTCATAGTCTTTTAGTTGCCTGTTTTTTATTTTTATTTTCTATTTTGATTTGGTGCCCCCTTGTCAATGTCTCCTTAGTCGTGTTGAACCACTGCTTTCCTGCTTTGTCGCTCTCTCCATGTTGATGTTTGGGGTGAAGGTTTCTCTTTGTCCCTTAACTCTGCCTCTCTTCCTTAACCCGTATCCTGGACCGGGCCTTTCCATTTGTTAGAGCGAGCCTACCTGAATCAACTCATCAACTAATCATCAAGCCCTTGACTACTTGATTTGGGTTGGCTAGATCAGGGCTACAAACAAATGCTGAGACCTCTGGGAGTTCATAGGAGAGGTTTGAGAAACGGGTCTTTGTGATCTGTCTCTCTGCTGTGTTAAACTACTCTGTAAAACGTTTGCTTGTTTTTGCGTCATTTAAACAGGTTTACTTCTTCTAGATACTTCACCACATTTAGGTCAACTGTATTTAGAAATACTGGCAACACTATTGGGTTTACAAACTTCCAAGCATCACTGCAACCCTATAATGGGCTGACTTAAGGGGGGGGGGCACTTTTTTTGCTTGATCATTGCTTGTGTGATTACCTTGTACACCGCACAAATGAAAAGATTACCAAACCTTTTCTCTGTCTCCCTCTTTATACTACTGCAAACACACAAAGGTTGTGAAAACTGCAGAAAACACAGTGCAAAGACTTGTCTCACTGGACTGTACTTACATTATCCTGCTAAATGAGTGTAGATGAAACTGATTCCTGAGTCAGAGAATGGAAGGGGAGGGAGACTGGAGAGAGGAGAGACAGAGCCACTGCTAATGATACATATGAAGGGAGGAAGGGAGCTAGAGAGAGAGAGAGCAGCTGCTTAAGATGACTAAGGAGAGGGCACCGAGTGCACACAAAGCAAATGGGGAGTATTTAGAGAGTGAAAGAAAGAGTCCACCGACAGAAGGAGAGGGAAAAGACAGCGTTGTGTTTACTATATACCCAGAGGGGAATGGAAAGAAACAGGTCAACAGAAAAGCAGTAATAGTTAACAGATTCCCTTTCTTCTCAAAGAAACATCTCATGTCTGACCTAGAAACTGCCTTTCCCGTGCGTAAATCTACTGTCTCCATTAGCTACTGTAAGAGCACATCAGCTTTTTAGGACACGCTCAAATGAATGTCTTCTAACGTTACTTGGTTTCTTCTCCTTTTTTTAAAATGCCACCAATATACCTTTCTGGCAAAAGCTATGCCGACGTGTGTGCTGTTAAAATTGTGTTTTGTCTCTTCTGGCAGTGGAAAGCAAACAAAGAAAGCTCTCTGTGTCTTTGTCTCGTGCTGCTGCTGTATATCACAGACGGACGGTCGTGTGCCTCACGTGTATCTCTCCGTGTAGACCCTCCCTCACTAACCACGTCATTACATAATGCTGCTGAATCTGCCTAGTTCTCTGCCATTTCTATTCCTTCCCCCTTCCTCTTCTTTCCCCTTTTCAAACCCCCTACTGTTGACCCATGTATGACTTCTGATCAGGGAACATTTTGTACCGATTCAATAACAAAAGGATGCAAATGAGCCTGCTTTTTTCCCCCTCATACCCCTCTGTGTCTGTTTGGAAGGAGGCGTGCTCAGCGCGTGTTATTGGCTGAGGCCACAAACTAGTGTCTTAAGGCTCGCCCATAACTCCTCCTGTTTGCACAGGCTGCTTCCCACTGATTGGTCCAACAGTGTGTTTTCGCAGTATCCCTGCGCCCCCTAGGTTGTGCCAGCCCACTTCAAGCCGGGCTGAACTTTATTTCCTTATCTAGCCTCAGTTGAAAATGCTGTGTGTGTAAAAGTAAACAAAGGACTCTTGGAGGCGCATAGCCTAACGACACGCTTAGTCACCAAGTATTGAAGTGTTTTTTGACATTGCGTTCTACGAGCACCAGCGTTAGAGAGCTGCTAACAGGCCTCACCCCCCCCCCCCCCCCCCCCCCCCCCCCCCCCCCCCCCCCCCCCCCCCCCCCCCCCCCGCCCCCCCCCCGCCCCCCCCCCCCCCCCCCCCCCCCCCCCCCCCCCCCCCCCCCC
>JACXGI010020525.1:0-11035 GCA_016801175.1 Esox masquinongy | reverse complement strand
AGAGTGACTGTATAGGTCAGTCAGAGTGACTGTATAGGTTAGTCAGAGTGACTGTATAGGTTAGTGAGAGTGACTGTACAGGCTATATATCAGTATGACATACTGTACATGAGCCTTCATGGAATATAATAACACTTCACCCTCCATCTTGCTGGCTTCTGCAAATTCATTTTTTCTCCTTCATTTGCAATTAGTGAATGTAAATGGAGCAGGTGCTGCTGGCTCTACTGGAATGTGTGTTTTACCTCAGGCCCACTTCAGATGGTCGTCTCACAACACAAGCCCAGAGTGGAGCTGTCACAGCCGGCCTCTCCAGCAGCAGCTTGTTGTTGTCACTGCAATCACACAAGTTCCTACAGGCTGAGCCAAGCAGGTCTGACAGCACACCAAGAAACACACACGTTGGAACACACACACACACACATTCAGGCCAGTCTGCATGTGGACTTGAACACACATTGGCATGTCTGCATACAGTCAAGGTCAACTCTACTGGGAATGGAGGGGATGATATGATTTAGATGAATTATTAGACTGCACACATTTGGTTTCTGGGTATTTTTACTTTTGTCAGTACTGCCCATTGTCAGGTTCACACTCACCTTCTCGCCATCTTCAGTGGAACTCTTTTCCAAAGTAGTCTCTCTATTTCACACATCTCAGCGATTTAGCATCAGTTTTCTTTGTGTTTTAGTTTTCAATTAACATACAGGTAGAAGTTAAGCAAACAGCATTCAGTCTCATCCACTGTGAACATCTGTGACCTCGTAAGACGAGATTTGACTAAGTCACAGTATTAAAAATCCATAGCAGGTATCATGTCTTAACCTTTGAGTCTTGAGCCAATTGTCAAGTAAGAAGGAAGATTCAACTCCCAAGTTCCAAGTTTGAGTCATGTCACAAATTCCTATGGTTTCCTGTTTTTCTTAAACTGCAAACCAGTACGTTTGATAAAATCCCCTCACTTTAGCAAGCTAGCTGGCTTACACAGCACAGCAATCATTTTATTCTTGCATCTTTATGATACTTCACATGTCTGAAAAAATTTGAGGTTGTTGCCATTGTATCTGTTATTTTGGAGGAACATGATTTAGAAAGGTTGGTCCTTCCATTCCATGACCGCAGAGTGTGAACGAGCCAGATGAATACAGAGTCAACAAGGCCATGATTAGGAACATTAGAAATAGCCTAAAGCTGAACACTACAATGTTGTATGTAGTTGGATGTGATCCAACATTTGTTCATGAAAGCCAACTACTCTTTTTGATAATCAAAGAATTTGATTTCATATGGTTGACTGTATTTCGTCTTGCAGCGTAGAATTCCTAACTTCTCATCACTGATGTAATTGTATGGCAAGGGTTCAAAAGAAATGTGTTATTCTTTTAGAAATGTTTAATTACATTTCAATTGTTTAGTGTGAGATTAGCGTCAGGTTAAATAATGAGGCTCAAGTTGTTTTATTTTCCTGTCCACTTGATTTTGGTGAAGGTTATTAAGGCCCTATGGAATCTATTTTATTATTTGCCTGATAACATTTCTTTGTTTTCTATTCAGTTTTGTTATTATTCTCCTACATATCGCTTTTCTCCTCCTACCCAATTTTGTGAGGTCAAATTATTGATTATGGCTTAAATCGCTTCCAGTGGGTTTGGGTGGAATATATCCTCTGATGCACCTGTCCCCAACCTGATTGGAGAGACTGAGGGAATCCGCTGATCAAGGTTAGAACCCTGGTCACACTGATGGAGCTATAATATGAGGCTTTACATCTGTGCCATTCAGGTTTTAAGTTTTTCTGTTTTGGTTTTTTGCTAATATTTAACACACAATTTTTATCAAATTTTAAACATAAATGCATGCGTGTTTCTGTTAGTGTGCATGTGTGCCCACTACTGTAAGTGTGTGTGTGTTATTCCACTGACAAGACCCTTATTCCTAGCAGCTGTCGGAATGCATTAAAGGAAGGCTTGTTGTTAAGTCTGGGGCTTAAAACCCTGCCAAAAAGAAAGCTTGGCGAATAACAGCATTAATTCTGTGATTTGAGCCACCACTCAGACACGCGTTTAAAAGTGCTTAAAACTAGCAGCTGGTGTCAACAAGGTAATAAAAGCGGGCGCAGGGGAGCGCTCTGCCCGATTAGAGCCGGGGACAGGGACACCCGTGCTGCTTGATACAGTAGTGAGGTGGGCATGTTGGATACAGAGCCTGGCACACGGTATTACCAGATATGCCAGATATGCCTGTCTGCAGCGGGAAAAGGGGAACGAGAGGGAGAAAGACACCCCCCCACACACACACACACGTTCCCTGTCATCAGCATTGGAATACAGTTTGATAACTTCACCAACAGCAGTCGCTCCAGTCAGAGCTCTCATCTGCGACTAGATGGAGTCATGCCAGAGGTAGCGCAGAAACCTTTGGAGCCCCAGACACTGGTTTCATATCCATTACCCAAACAGGAGCAGCTGAGGTGGGATTAGAAAGCGAAATGCGTGGCGCTCTCTGGGTGAATTAGCTAACCCTAAACACCAGCCCTCTCTACTGTGTGAGAGAATCCTCAGCACCAGCGAGGTTGAGATTTTCATTAAAAAGTCAAGACTTGGTTGGACTTGTGCCACGATGTGCATTATGATACTAACCAACTCCCCCTCAACTTGTCCTTCAAGTTATGACGGGGACTCTCTAATGTTTTTACACTTCACTCTAGTCCTCACCCCTCTCTTAAAATCCCTGCTCACTTCCAAAATCTCCCTTCGCACATGGAAGAGAACATAATGTTTTGCCGCATTTTTTCAGCCTGTCAGTCAAAGTGGAGGAAAAACTGCTCATTGTCTCCAAGGTTAATGTGCTGCGAGATGCTGAGAGACTTCTATACCATATGGACACGCTCATCCAGATGCCGTTCGAGGTAGCAGCTAGTCTGCCTTCGCCAACCCACACACTGAAGGACTGAGATAATAGCACTCATAACCCTGCAGTCCACGTCAGCTGTCTTCACTGTGTTTCTACTGCTCGTACTAATCCCAGAATACGGCAGACCTTCAACTAAACCCAGAATACGACAGACCTTCAACTAATCCCAGAATACGGCAGACCTTCAACTAATCTCACAATATGGCAGACCTTCAACTAATCCCAGGATACAGCAGACCTTCAACTAATCCCACAATACGGCAGACCTTCACCATCACTGCCCTCCTGACATCATCACCTCAACATGGGGAAGAGCAGCGTTCTTCTTTCTTTGTTCCTATCTCTTCTATCTTTCTTTTCCTTTTTTCTTGACAATATCCAGCCGTTCGTTTCTCAGTGGACGGCCATCTGTTACTAGGCAGGCTGCATGCTTGCTTGAAATATGCCTGCTCTAATTAATTCAACCAAATTGTTTTAGAATAGATTAAAACAATAACGGCAGCACATAAAAGGTTATTTCAAGTACACCTCTTAACTAATCTCATAAAAGTAGACTGTTCCTGGTTTAGCCCACAAGTCTACGTTTGTGTGCTAGTTTTCCAAATCCGATCAAGGGAGGAGAGTTAGCGCTGTTGCTTTAACTTTGCTGTCTTTTCTACCTGGTGTTTTTCACTGTCTGATCGAGGCTGTGACCTGTGGGTGGTAAACACCTTGATGCTCTCAGCAGGTTGACCTCTAAGTGTCACCGGGCAGGAGGGCAGTAGATTGGGAAGGTCGTCCCTTTGTTGTCACTCCCATGATACCATTCCACACCAACGGTCATGTTTCCCTTCACTAAAGCTGGTTATCATCAAAGACGATCCAAGTGATGTTAAAATGTAACAACCCAACTTAGCTTGACTCCTTCTGTAGATCCATTGGGGAAATACTGTTACATTATCACTAACAGTGAAATAGTTACATTATCACTAACAGTGAAATAGTTACACCATCACTAACAGTGAAATAGTTAAAGCATCATTAACGGTGAAATAGTTAAAGCATCATTAACAGTGAAATAGTTACAGCACCAGTAAAAGTAACAGTGAAATAGTTAATGCATCATTAACAGTAAAATAGTTACAGCACCAGTAAAAGTAACAGTGAAATACTTACAGCCTCACTAACAATGAAATAGTTACATCATCACTAACAGTGAAATAGTTACATTATCACTAACAGTGAAATAGTTACATTATCACTAACAGTGAAATAGTTGCATCATCACTAAAAGTGAAATAGTTAAAGCATCACTAACAGTGAAATAGTTACAGCACCAGTAAAAGTAACAGTGAAATAGTTACGGCCTCACTAACAGTGAAATAGTTACGACCTTACCAACAGTGAAATAGTTACACCATCACCAACAGTGAAATAGTTACATCATCACTAACAGCGAAATAGTTACAGCACCAGTAAAGTAACAGTGAAATAGTTACATTATCACTAACAGTGAAATAGTTACATCATCACTAACAGTGAAATAATTTAGTTACAGCACTACCAACAGATAAATACTACGTGATGTATGATGCTCAGGGATAGCAGGCCCTGGATGTAGGATAGTTGACACAAAAGGGTACAGCATCAGTCAGGTACGCAGATGTGGCTCCATTCACGGAATACTGCCTGAAAGCATTGAGTTGCTGTTGATCAGAGGAACAGCAACCTCTGTCCTCCCTGGAGAGAGGAGGCATTATAGATTTCATGGTGGGCGTAGAACTCAGCTCTTGTTATTTTCCAATGCTCAAGTTCGTTAATGCTGTAGTGGCTTTGCCGGGGCGCTTGCGAAACATGCCTGTGTGTTCCTTTTGGAGGTGTAATCACGCACAAACACACAGATTCCCGCACAAACACACACATTCATGCTCAAACACACGCACGCACGCACGCACGCACAAACACGCACATGCATGTTCACTCTGCGCCGGGTGCATTCTTCAAGACAAGGAATATGATAATGAACCTGGGCTTGATAGAGTAATTAACTGGGCTAAATGAAGATCCCATGAGGTTCAGGGATGGCTAGCAGATGTTCTTTGAAATCCATTAAAGAGGAAACGTCTTGTGAGGGGCGGAGGAGGCAGGGAGCGAGGAAGGAGTCAGTGTGGGTATAGAACGCTGCGTGGAGCAGTCCTACCGTCGCTATGGTGGGAGTCTTTTATTTGGACATGCTGCCTTTGTCACAGTGAAGCTGGTAACATGTGGGGGGGCAGCAGTGGACCGTCAGGGTCCGTAAAACACAACGAGGCACAATATCTTCAGCTCCATTAGAACAGGAACCACAGAAATATGGATCAAATACGGATAAGGATCATACGGAAATACGGATTAAATGAGACAGAATCAAATGATAACAAGGACAGTGTTTTGTTGGCTTGAAGATGTTACAACTTTTCGTTTAAGGTCTTCCATTCCTTCGTGGTGTGCTTCTCTATGGTGCTCAGTGCTTACAGCTCCTCAGTTGGAGGGCGGGTCGAATCGACTGGCTGCCTTCACCTCTTGGCTGTTGACTGGTGGATAGCATAGAAGCAACTTAAGTGGCACAACCAGAGTCGAAGTCACACTCCACCAATAGACTCACACAGAGAAGAGCCATCTGCTTCCCTGTCTAAACTTTGGAACAAAGACACAAGGCTGTCAAAAGTTCCCCAATGGGAAAAATGGCTTCTCACACACACATTAGTTTTGGATCTAATTTCACGCTGTTGGTGAAATGTTTCCATGCAGAGTGCAGGTCTCAAAGTGCTTGACTTTAAATGGACAAATCTACACATATTTAAATGGCACTGTGTGAGACGTTTCCTCTGAAATATTCAGAAAAGGCTGACAATAAGACAATAAGCAAGTGAATAAAACTGAGGTGGTTCTATGTGTGAGTTTAACAAGTGCGTTTGAGTGTGTGTGTATGTGAGTACAGAAGCACCTGCTAGTAAATTGAGGTGGTTCTATGTATGAGTTTAACATGTGTGTTTGAGTGTGTGTGTGTGAGTACAGAAGCACCTGCTAGTAACGAGTTAGTTTGTTAGTTTGATTGTGTTAATGTGGGTCATTATATGGACAGTAGGTGTTAACCAGTTGCAGAAAGTTCGATAGGCACTTCCTGTTCCTGTCTTCGCACTCACTCTCTGGAGGCAGATTACAGCTGCCACCCGTGGGTTTCTGGTCATGGTGGATCTCTAACACACTTGACTAACACACTTGACTGGAAATTCCATTGAAGCACTTGAAGGGAACGCTCTTTGTGACTGATGAAATTGGAGAGTTTGGTGGACAAGGCTAGAACTTGAACCTCAAGTGAACTTATTTTATTGTGTCATACCATCTTACACAAACTCTAAAATGCACCCTTTCTCTCTCTCCTTCTCTCTCTTTTACATCACACACACGCAATTACTCACATACACACACACACACAAACACACACACACTCACTAACATTCTGACACACACACACCTTTCTGAGTGCCATATTATGACATGCTTAATATCTTCCAGGAGTTCTCTGCTCACCTTTGCCAAAATACTGAGTTTACATTATGAGTGAAGAATGCAAGTACCCAGAGCATAATGCTCTAACATGAGAGATCACAACTGATATGAAGTCATGACATTAAGCTTCTGCTTCTCCCCGACAAGGCCATTTTTGAAACAGAATTAAATATCACTTTCTAATAAATCTCAACTTGTGACGTGAAATATGCTGACATTTTGACATGTTACTATCTGTAAAAGCACATAGGATGAGAAACAGAACATGAATGAGTTACAGTTTTGGTCCTATCTACCATAAACATTGTACGCTCTAGTGTAGATAAAATACAACTGTTGTCTCTGGATGTGCTGTATCACGCTGCCCAACGGCCACTCTTCCTGTTTACTGATAAGTCAGTTGATATACAGTGTCTGACTGAGAATTCTTGGTAACTTTAGTGTATGTATTGAGAAGGGGGAAGTTCTAAATCATTTGTTCGCTTCAGATGGCAGTTGGTTCGCAGTGGTCCAGGGTTTCTTACCTTTTGGACCCAGCTACCCACAGATTTAGTGGTTAGCTAGCCTGGCAGTTAGGTTTAAAAACCAGCTCTATAGTGTTATTGGTTAGCTTAGCAGTTAGCTCTTACTAGCAGCCCCACAGTGTTATTACTTAGCCCTGCGGTTAGTTCTTAGGCACAGCTCCACAGTTCAATTGGTTGGCCTTGCAATTAGTTCTTCGGCACAGCTCCACAGTGTTATTGGTTAGCCTAGCGTTTAGCTTTTAGGCCCAGCTCCACAGTGATATTGGTTGGCCTAGCGGTTTTCTCTTAGGTCCAACTGCACAGTGTTATTGGTTGGGCTAGCTGTTAGCTTTTAGGCCCAGCTCCACAGTGTTATTGGTTGGCCTAGCTGTTAGCACTTAGACCAGCACCACAGACTTAGTGGTTAGCCTAGCAGTTAGCCTCTGCCTCAGGTTGTCAGAGAGATTTGATGAGCCCACAGTTTGTTGTCCACTGTGGGATAAACTGATAGTACATATCATTCAAATATGAATCATGTACACATAAGAGGTTATGAAGTAAGATCTTTCAAAATCCAGCACACATCAGATACTCACTGCCCTTGCCAATGTGCTGTAGCATTTTTGTTGGTTCGGTCACCATCTTTGGCTGCCATAGAAACCTTTATAATAATAGTCATGGGACCAAGCTCTCTACATGATACTACAGTGAATCAAACATGACTTTCTACATGTTACTACAGGGAATCAAACATGACTCTCTACAAGACACAACAGTAAATCAAACATCATTCTACATGAAACTACAGTTAACCAGACATGACACTCTCTACATGACACTAGAGTCAATCAAACATGACTCTTGTCAAGCATGGATGCACACATGTACTGGATCATAGAAACATTAATGCCAGTAAGATTATTAAACATTCTCTGAATTTTGTAAGAAGGTTTCTCTTCCAAGACTAGGTCAGAGCTATTCAACCATTTTCTTACAAGGTTATATACGGAGGGCCAAACATTTTATATTTGAGATTATTCTTTCAAAAACTTTATTCATAAAACATCCACAAACACAATGTAAAATCTGGTAATATTTCTTTAAGTGGCTAAACAGTATTTGAGTGACAAGGACTCATTTTGGCACTAAACATTACATTTTTTATGTGGTATATCCACATTATTCCAGATTGCTATTGAGAACAAAGGTTGTTTTAAACAGGTGCAAAAAGTTAATCTGTAAAACCTTCCCAGCTGACCAAAGCACTCACTGGTGGTTAACCATTGCGATATGTAGGCAAAAGGAGCAGGAAAGGCACACCTGGCTAGGCGAGATGCTGGCCGGTGGAGTAGAACACTTTTGAGAAAATAAGCAATAACCGCACACACCGATGAAATTATTTATTTACGTTTCGACAGACAAGCTGTCTTCATCAGGGTATAATGACCACGACGACACAAAATAAATAATTATCAACAGCTTTGTCAGAATGCCATTACTCAAACATATCTCTCGCACACTTCATACTTCTTCGTCCACTCCCTCCTCCTTCTCCTACCGCAGGTCTTGCATCAACACGTCCTTGTTGACACTCTCGTTGCCGCGGCGATGACAAAGCCGGCCTTCCAGCCTGCTAGCGGGAAACAGCGCTGTTCTAGTCACCATCTGTCAAAGCCAACCAGTGAAGATGATGAAGTTAGCATCTTCCCACCACATCCTCCCCATTCTGCACACACACACACACACACACACACACGCACACGCAGAGTCTTCATGATGAGTCAGACGCCCAGCTGAGCACCCAGCTCCAGTCTGACCAGGCCTCTCCTGCAGGTCTCCTCTGGGTAGGATCTTGAGGGCTTGTGTGTGTTTATTTGAGTAGGTCTGTGTGTTTTTGTGGGCGACCAGGATGTGTGCACGGAGGAGGTAAGGGGGGTTGACGTGGACGTGCACAATGCCTGCAGGTGTTTGAGCTCCATTGCTTTGAAAGGTCGTTTTTATGTTGTTGAACGTAGATGTACTTTTGATCCCTGAATTGGTGTCTTTGCTGTGGCTGTGAGACTACAGCATAACGATTCCAGAAGGAATCTATCATTTTAAAAGACACCGCACATCTACAAACTAGATAATTGTCTTGATTAGAAAGTGGTGCATATTTCTTTGAAATGTCTTTAAGTTAATGACAATTAATGAAAGAATGAATATAACTTTGCTGAAAGGAAAAAAATAATGAAATTGGCAGGTGGTGCAATTAAAGTCGTCTGATGGATTAATATAATCAGATTCGGTTTAAAACCTGATGTGTATCTTAACATGACTACAAACAAATCTTTTAATGACAGACTAAATCAGCCTAAATCTAATAATGTAGCAACGAGGAACCCAGATGATGAGCAGTGTCTGTTCTGGAACTACCTTAGACTACCAACCATCACACGAATCATATACCAGGACTGGGAGCAAAGAAGCGTCAGGAGATATTTAATTAAGACAACAGTTCAATTAACAGCTCAATTAGCCAAGGTAATTAGGGTCTCTGTTGGAACAAAAGCCTGCACACGCTCAGTGTGTCCTAGTGCAGGACCTGGGTAGCTAAACCCCGCTATAGGCTACGTAATCCTACTTAATCGACGGATGGAAATGTTTGGCTCAAACTGCCTGGAAGGAGAGAGGACCGGAGCAGGATTTCTTATTTCCAGTTCTATCTGTGATTCCAGCTCACTGATTTCAGGCAGGCTAATTTAGGTTAATGTATAGCTTCAGGCTCTTTGGAAATGGATTGAGTCAGGCTATAGGTTTAAAGAGGCACTATCTAACTGGTATTTTGAAAGGCAGAAACACGCAGACACACAACAGAGGTCCTATGTTTCTGTTGACTGTATCGTAGCCGGTCGGCTCAGTGAGACTCAGCCTTGGACAGGTTGGAGCTCTCTGGAGGTTGGTGATGGAGGGGGGAACTCAGGCTGTTGTTCAGGCCCCCAACACCGTGCCGTCGCCTGGCAGAGATCTGCCCCCTGAGCCCCCGCTCAGTCAATTAGGACCCACGCACCAGCAGGTATGCAGCCCAATTAGCTGGCTTGCAATACAGACCCCCACCCCCCACCCCCACTGGATCCATTAGAGGCATGGAGACACCTGATGACACGTCCATAATGTGGTGTGTGTGTTGTTGTGCTGTGGGAAGTGACCTCGGGTATGGTGTATGTTGTCCCCACCAGCTGTGTGTGTGTGTGTGTGTGTGTGTGCAGACCTGGCCCTGCTACACACACAGGTCCTGTAATGAGCCCATATCGTGCCGACTGCAGCTGGACCGGAGCTCTGGTTCTACATGAGATGTACGACATCGGCCCGCTTTGACAAGAAATGTCGTTCGGCCTCTACCAATAGCTGTTGGAAATGTTTCTGCAGGGCCAATAAGAGAACTGTATGTTTGTTCCTGAGGTGATCTGACCAGCTGAAGAGCCAATCATAGAACTGCATATTCAGGTCTGAGGTGATCTAACCACCTGCACAGCCAATAAGAAAACTGTATATTCAGGTCTGAGGAGATCTGACCATTTCAACAGCCAATAAGAGAACTGCACATTCAGGTCTGAGGAGATCTGACCGTCGATGATCACAACAGTTCTATTTCACACATCAGCCTTGTACTAAACTCACACAAAACAGGATTTCAAAGCTTTGTTTTCAGTGGCATCTGAACCAAGCTTTTCTGAATCTTGTGACAGACAGGAGATGACAGTTGAAGTGAGGAGAGCTACGTGTTGCCACATTCGGCCCCACACTTCCCCACGTGTCCTCTTACTTCATCGCTCCCCACCAGCTGTGCCTCCTGACCACTATCTGCCAACCACAGCCTTCATATGGCATGTGATTCGCTCACAGCCCAGCACAGCAGGCCTCGCAAACGCCTGACATCCGGCTTCCTGTCCCAGGGAGGCCCTCTGTGTCTCCTCCGCCCCCTCCCTGACCAAACGCCTGAACTACCGGCTTCCTGTCAGCTGCTACTGGTCATATCCCATTACCTTTAGCTCTATCCCATTACCTTTTAGCTCTATCCCATTACCTTTTAGCTCTATCCCATT
>JACXGI010020524.1:0-11127 GCA_016801175.1 Esox masquinongy | reverse complement strand
CGTGCCCCAAACGTATCAATTTTTAAATACAGGTTAAAAACAATTCTCTTCTCACGTGCCTATGACTGAGTACTTAAACTTAACCACACTGTTTAGTCTTATAGCTTCCTACGTTTTTATCCCATTTTTAATCTTTATATGTTTTCTTATTGTATTTTTTATTATTATGATGTATTTATTTGCTTTGATGTTTTCATTTTAGTATTTGTTTTTATGTTATTGTACTTTCATATATTTTTCTTTGTAAAGCACTATGAATTGCTTCGATGTATGAATTGTGCTATATAAATAAACTTCCTTGCTTGCTTTACCACTGAAGGACAGACACATACACAGAATATCAACGTGACTATAACAGACCAAATGACCAGTAGACAGTCTATACCACTGTAGGACAGACATACACAGAAAATCAACATGACTATAACAGACCTAATCAGCAGACAGTCTATACCACTGAAGGACAGACACACAGAATATCAACATGACTACAACAGTCCTAATGATAAGTAGACAGTCTATACCACTAAAGGACAGACACACACAGAATATCAACATGATTATAACAGACCTAATGATCAGTGGACAGTCTATACCACTGAAGGACAGACACATACACAGAATATCAACATGACTATAACAGTAATAATGATCAGTAGACAGTCTATACCACTTAAGGACAGACACATACACAGAATATCAACATGACTATAACAAACCTAATCATTAGACAGTCTATACCACTGAAGGACAGACACATACACAGAGTATCAACATGACTATCAGTAGACAGTCAATACCACTGAGAGACAGACACACAGAATATCAACATGAATATAAAAGACCTAATGATCAGTGGACAGTCTATACCACTGAAGGACAGACACATACACAGAGTATCAACATGACTATCAGTAGACAGTCAATACCACTGAGAGACAGACACACAGAATATCAACATGAATATAAAAGACCTAATGATCAGTGGACAGTCTATACCACTGAAGGACAGACACATACACAGAATATCAACATGACTATAACAGTCCTAGTAACAGTCCTAATGATAAGTAGACAGTCTATACCACTAAAGGACAGACACACACAGAATATCAACATGATTATAACAGACCTAATGATCAGTGGACAGTCTATACCACTGAAGGACAGACACATACACAGAATATCGACATGACTATAACAGACCTAATGATCAGTAAAGAGGCTTTACCACTGAAGGACAGACACATACAGAATATCAACATGACTATAACAGACCTAATCAGTAGAAAGTCTATACCACTGAAGGACAGACACACGTAGAATATCAACATGACTATAACAGACCTAATGATCAGTAAAGAGTCTATACCACCGAAGGACAGACACACATAGAATATCAACATGACTATAACAGTCCTAATGGTTAGTATACAGTCTATAACATTGAAGGAAAGACACGTACACAAAATATCGACATGACTATAACAGACCTAATGATCAGTAAAGAGTCTATACCACTGAAGGACAGACACATACACAGAATATCAACATGACTATAACAGTCCTAGTAACAGTCCTAATGGTCAGTATACAGTCTATAACATTGAAGGAAAGACACGTACACAAAATATCGACATGACTATAACAGACCTAATGATCAGTAAAGAGTCTATACCATTGAAGGAAAGACACATACACAAAATATCGACATGACTATAACAGACCTAATCAGTAGACAGTCTATACCACTGAAGGACCGACACACACAGAATTTCAACATGACTATAACAGACCTAATGATCACTAGACAGTCTATACCACTGAAGGACAGACACATACACAGAATATCAACATGACTGTAACAGTCCTAATGATCAGTAGACAGTCTATACCACTGAGTGACAGACACACAAAATATCAACATGACTATAACTGACCTAATGATCAGTAGACAGTCTATACCACTGAAGGACAGACACATACACAGAAAATCAACATAACTACAACAGACCTAATGATCAGTAGACAGTCTATACCACTGAAGAACAGACACATACACAGAATGTCAACATGACTATAACAGTCCCGATGATCAGTATACAGTCTATACCACTGAAGGACAGACACACAGAACATCAACATGACTATAACAGTCCTAATGATCAGTAGACAGTCTACACCACTGAAGGACAAACACATACACAGAAAATCAACATGACTACAACAGACCTAATGATCAGTAGACAGTCTATACCACTGAAGGACAGACACATACACAGAATATCAACATGACTATAACAGACCTAATGGTCAGTAGACAGTCTGTACCATTGAAGGACAGACACGTACACAGAATATCAACATGAATATAACAGTCCAAATGAACAGTAGACAGTCTATACCACTGAAGGACAAACACATACACAGAAAATCAACATGACTACAACAGACCTAATGATCAGTAGACAGTCTATACAACTGAAGGACAGACACATACACAGAATATCAACATGACTATAACAGACCTAATGATCTGTAGACAGTCTATAACACTGAAGGACAGACACACAGAATATCAACATGACTATAACAGACCTAATGATCACTAGACAGTCTATACCACTGAAGGACAGACACACACAGATTATCAACATGACTATAACAGTCCTAATGATCAGTAGACAGTCTATACCACTCAAGGACAGACACATACACAGAATATAAACATGAATATAACAGACCTAATGATCAGTGGACAGTCTATACCACTGAGGGACAGACACATACACAGAATATCAACATGACAATAACAGACCTAATCAGTAGACAGTCTATACCACTGAAGGACAGACACACACAGAATATCAACATGACTATAACAGTCCTAATGGTCAGAAGACACTCTATACCACTGAAGGACAGACACATACACAGAATATCAACACGACTATAACAGACTTAATGATCAGTAGATAGTGTATACCATATAGAATGTTTTTACTAAGTATGTTTATTTATGCACTCAATACTTGTTGGAGCTCCTGTTGCACGAATTACTGCATCAATGCATAACACAATGATTAACACAATAACACTGTACATTGTGTTAGTCATTGAGAACAAAATAACGTTACACACAGTGTGACACAACCACAACACCCATCACACACACAGTGTGAAAGACTCACAATACTCATCAACCACACAGTGTGAAAGATTCACAACACCCATCACACACACAGTGTGAAAGACTCACAACACCCATCACACACACAGTGTGATAGACTCACAACACCCATCACACACACAGTGTGAAAGACTCACAACACCCATCACACACACAGTGTGAATGACTCACAACACCCATCACACACACAGTGTGATAGACTCACATCACCCATCACACACACAGTGTGAAAGACTGACAACACCCATCACACACACATTGTGAAAGACTCACAACACCCATCACACACACAGTGTGAAAGACTCACAACACCCATCACACACACAGTGTGAAAGACTCACAACACCCATCACACACACAGTGTGAAAGAGTCACAACACCCATCACACACACAGTGTGAAAGACTCACAACACCCATCACACACACAGTGTGAAAGACTCACAACACCCATCACACACACAGTGTGAAAGACTCACAACACCCATCACACACACAGTGTGAAAGACTCACAACACCCATCACACACACAGTGTGAACGACTCACAACACCCATCACACACACAGTGTGAACGACCCACAACACCCATCACACACACAGTATGAACGACTCACAACACCATCACACACACAGTGTGATAGACTCACAACACCCATCTAACCTACTTACCTGGGGGAGGCAGGTAAGTAGGTTAAGATCTGCTTCCCTTCTATGAGGGGTCTATAATGCCTAAAATATCTAGTGAACAGACCTAACCAAGCAATCAAACGTATTCATATGCATGTGTCCAATGTCTGTTTGTCCATGTCATTAAAAGAATGTTCAGACGTCACTGTCACGTCATGTAGGTGGTGTATAGATGATGGCAACCTACTTATGGTGATGTTGCGACTGTGTAAAATATTGTGTTACGTTTTTGCTGTAAAACTACATTGTCCAAATGTATCTGACACAACGTTACCATGTGTCCAGCTTCTGATTACTGACACACAACATGTTAACGTCACCATGTGTCCAGCTTCTAATTACTGACACACAACATGTTAACGTCATTGTGTGTCCAGCTTCTGATTACTGACACACAACATGTTAACGTCACCATGTGTCCAGCTTCTAATTACTGACACACAACATGTTAACGTCATTGTGTGTCCAGCTTCTGATTACTGACACATAACATGTTAACGTCATTGTGTGTCCAGCTTCTGATTACTGACACATAACATGTTAACGTCATTGTGTGTCCAGCTTCTGATTACTGAAACAACATGTTAACATCACCGTGAGTCCAGCTTCTGATTAGATCCTCATCAGACTGCTCTGGGAGTGAAGATAGACTCTGAGAGTGAAGAGTTTTTAGAAAGGGTACCCTATAGGCCAAACCTCTTGCATACTGGAGTTTATTTTAGAATTCATTTTCTATCAAACATCAGGAAAGCAAACGTGAAAGAAATGACAAAAAGCTTTGTTTATACATAACATTACAACATAAGTGTACATTTGCTGTCCCCTCAAAATAACTCAACACACAGCCATTAATGTCTGGCAATAAAAGTGAGTACACCAAATTGTGAAAATGTCCAAATTGGGCCAATGTCAATATTTTGTGTGGCCACCAAACTCACTCTGCTGCATTCCATTCAGTTCATTAGGTTTAGTGATTAACTGTCACGTCCTGGCTATGCCCCTAGCCATCTCTGCACTGGGCTGGGGCCATAGTCAGGACAGCATAGAAGGTGGTGCCTCTAGCCACCTCCGATCCTTTTGGTCTCCCCAATTGGAGGCAGGTGTAGATCGTTGCCTCCAATTGGGGACCCTATTTATGTTCTCTGTGTGGCCACACCCGGTGTGGTTCATTTTGGTTTTATGTTCATACTGCCCAACGCCACTGGTTGCTGCTTTTGTTTTGTTTCTTTTCATTAAACCATGGATTACCGCTACCCTTGCTTTGACTCTGAGCCTGTGTCCTACCACAACCACGACTGTGACATTAACTCAACCTTTCCTAAAGTTTACTTTACTTAACTTTTGAACACTCTGCTTATGTGCTATTATTATATTATTACTATTATTATTATTATTATTACAGACATTCTGTAATATCCAATTAACAACTACAGAAAAACAATTGTGTTCTTTGTAGTTTTCGAAATGTTGTATAAATGCATTTAGTATATAACTCAAAACTTTCAAATTCAAAAGGACCATCAAAGCCTGACGATCACATCATTACTACTGGAACCTATAGGTTTTTATTCCTCCTCCTCAGTACCAAATCATTATTTCAGATGACTGATTCTGTGATATTAATGTCCATAACCATGAATGTCTAGTACTCACCATGAAGTATGTAGTTTCCCTGTTCACCTGCTCTGTGTGTTGCTATGTGCTCCCTCCTGTCCCTCTGACATCTGTATCTGACAGTAAACATGTACATGACTATGTGACAGACAGGAACGCAGTGTGTACCTGGTTGGACCGGTTGTTCTAGTTGGACACATTCTGGTGATAAACCACATTGTCTCTTATATCACTCATGTAGGTAACCTACTGTCTTGTCCTCTGGTAGGTAACCTACTGTCTTGTCACTCTGGTAGGTAACCTACTGTCTTGTCACTCTTGTAGGTAACCTACTGTCTTGTCCTCTGGTAGGTAACCTACTGTCTTGTCCTCTGGTAGGTAACTTACTTTCTTGTCCTCTGGTAGGTAACCGACTGTCTTGACCTCTGGTAAGTAACCTATGGTCTTGTCCTCTGATAGGTAACCTACTATCCTGTCCTCTGGTAGGTAACCTACTGTCTTGTCAACTGTTATGGAAATGTCTTTTTCCTGTGTTCTATTGTTAATACATTTATTGTTAAAGATAGTTAGTTATTAGCAGAGGTGTAAAAAGTAGAAAATAAAAAAACTTGGCTGTGTTCACGAGTTTTGGGAAGTTCTTAAGGAAGAGCTAAATGACAAGGTAAATAGAGTTCATTAGAGAGTTAGAGTAGATAATACAGCTCGGGAAAAAATTAAGAGACCACTCCTAAATTTATTAAATCAGAATCTCTACATGTATGGCAGCCATTCCATTCCAGTGTCTGTTAAATTCCAACACAGGCACACCTCATTTTACTTAATGCGGTACTGATTAGGTGATTACCTGAACCAAATCTAATTTAACGAGGAAAAGTATAAAAAATTCTGATGTGGTCATCACTATCATCTTGCACTAGTACCACCTGGATGGCAAAAACATTGCATGTAGTACCACAAAGGTAATTTGAATAAAAAAAATAACTATTCAGCATGACAAAAGAGTTGAAAAGAAAAGCTTTGAGTGTGGAAAAGAAGGGTTCGATTCTGGCTTTACTGGCAGAGGGATACACTGAGCGTCAGGTTGCTTCCGTCCTGAAAATTTCAAAGACGGAGGTTCATAAGAACAAGGTCAAGCAACAGACTTTGGGGACAACAAAGCTACAGACTGGCAGAGGGAGAAAACAACGGTCCACTGACCAAGATGACCGTCAACTCATTTGAATGTCACTCAACAACTGTAGGATGACATCAAGTGACCTACAAAAAGACAGGCAAACAGCAGCTGGGGTGAAGTGCACGGCGTGGACTGTTTGAAACAGGCTCCTAGGGGCAGGGCTGAAGTCGTGCAAAGCTAGAAAAAAGCCCTTTATCAATGAGAAGCAAAGATGAGCCAGGCTGAAGTTTGCAAAAGCCCATAAGGATTGGACCGTAGAGGAATGGAGTAAGGTCATCTTCTCTGACGAGTCAAATTTTCAGCTTTGCCCAACACCTGGTCGTCTAATGGTTAGACAGAGCCCTGGAGAGTCCTACAAGCCACAGTGTCTCACACCCACAGTGAAATTTGGTGGACGATCAGTGATGATCTGGTGATGCTTCAGCATGGCTGGAATCCAGCAGATTTGTCTTTGTGAAGGATATGAATCAAGCCAAGTACAAGGTTATCCTGGATGAACACCTGCTTCCTTCTGCTCTGACAATGTTCCCCAACTTGGAGAATTGTTTTTTTTCCAGCAGGACAATGCTCCATGCCACACAGCCAGGACAATCCAGGTGTGGATGGAGGACCACCAGATCAAGACCCTGTCATGGCCAGCCCAATCTCCAGACCTAAACCCCATTGAAAACCTCTGGAATTTGATCAATAGGAAGATGGATGGTCACAAGTCATCAAACAAAGCTGAGCTACTTGAATTTTCGTGCCAGGAGTGGCATAAAGTCACCCAACAGCAATATGACAGACTGGTGGAGAGCATGCCAGGAAGCATGAAAGTTGTGATTGAAAATCAGGGTTATTCCACCAAAAATTTATTTCTGAACTCTTCCTAAGTTAAAACATTAGTATTTTGTAGTGGAAAAATGAATATGAATTTGTTTTCTTTGCATTATTTGAGGTCTGAAAACAATGCATATTTTTTGGGTTATTTTGACAAGTTGTTGTTTTCTACAAATAAATACTGTAAATGACAATATTTTTATTTGGAATTTTGGAGTAATGTTGTCAGTAGTTTATAGAATAAAACATAAATGATCATTTTACTCAAACACATACTAATGAATAGTAAAACCAGAGAAACTGATAGTTTTGCAGTGGTCTCTTAATTTTTTCCAGAGCTGTATATAATCTGACTCCATATTGTTGGAATGGAATATTGTGGGTTTAGGTACATTCTTAAACCCCTTTAGCTCATAATTAACAATCATAACCAACATGATTTATCATGAACTCTCAGAAGAACCTGGTTCTTTTCTCAATAGTGTTAGTCTCGCATTAGACAAGGGTACATTAAAATTCTAAATAGTCAATATATTAGAAAACATCTCATCTCATGAGACTGTACATTTTCATGAAGTCATATTTCTAACAAAAGCAGGACACAATGTTTTAATGTCTGTGTGAACAACAGGCTAGCTTGATTTGCGGTAACGTTAGCCGATGTTAGCGTCAATGCTAAAATATTTATTTTTTTAAAATAAAGGGTCCTAAAAAAATTTAATAATAGTTTAGGTTAAAGTATCATATCCTGTGCTTCATAAACTCCTCACCTTTTATTTATATGATTCATACTTGTGAATATGGTTATTTTCAGCATTTGTTCATTTCAGAATGACTAGTATTATTCATCTGACTGACTAGGTAAGAGGTGTCAAACCGGTTCCATGGAGGGCCGAGTGTCTAGGACTAGGCAGTCTGAAGCAACAACTGGAGCGAGTGGCTCCCTCTGCTGGCCGAGACCAGACCAACACCACTCACAATTTAACAAATAATCTGAAACAGTTCATATTCTCTCACCTTACTTGTTGGCAGCAACAGGAACCCAAAATTAAAGCAGAAAAAACAGGCCTACCTGAACATGAAGACAAAAATGTCTGTAATGCATAATATGTAACAATAACACCAACCAAAACAATTTTGGGTTTATTAATGTAATGCATTATACATTCTAAGAAATAAGGGTTCCAAAGGGGTTCTTCTTGAAGGGTTGAGGTTCTTTCCAGAACCATTTGCTTCTTAAAAACCCTTTTTCTGAAGAAAGTGTTCTTCAAGGGTTTTATGTAAGACTAAGGGGTTTATTAAGAACCCTTTTCATCCAAAGAATCCTTTTTGGAAGAAAGAGTTCTTCAAGGATTTTTGAAATCATGGGTGTTAGTTTATCCTCACTCTCAAATATTCAAGTGTACCCATGTTTCAATCAGAACCAGAATGAGTTGTTTTGCCAAGTAAGTTTCACAACAAACAAGGAATTTGTTCTGACCTGTTAGTGTAACAATTAATACAAAAGAAAAAAAAGAAATTAAAAGAAATAAGAACAGTGCACTGAGCATAAAAACAGTAGACTGAGCATTAATAAATTACAAAACGATATGTAATGGTATTTGTAAATGTAGGTGTACGTGGAATCCCATCAATCAAGTCATTTTACTTGTGTTCTGCCATCGTTTATATCTTTACCATCCTTTCATGCCATACAATAGTTATTTTTTTAAAAGATCATTTTCATTCCTTAATGGGATAGAGACATAGACATGAAAGGTCGGGGAGAGGGAAACGGCCCAGACAGGACTTGAACCCAGCCCCCGGCTGACTGGACCCAGCCATGTGGTATGCACGCTACCATTGAGCCACCAAATGTGTTTAGGGATA
Source organism: Esox masquinongy (assembly GCA_016801175.1). Taxonomy (NCBI): domain Eukaryota; kingdom Metazoa; phylum Chordata; class Actinopteri; order Esociformes; family Esocidae; genus Esox; species Esox masquinongy. The sequence continues at coordinate 1,775 of JACXGI010020524.1, read as the reverse complement.
AATCCCTTAAAGGTGAGATACATTGTGTGTAGGTGTTTTAGGTTATGGAAAGACCATAGAGCAGGAATCATCAACTGAATAAGTCCCTGATTAGAGGGTTGCAATGAATAAATGGAGTGGAACTGGCTTTGAGGGCCATAGTTAATGACTCCTGCCATAGAGAAAAGGGTTGAGTTGAGGGGCATTTGTCTGTTAAACAGCTTTTTTATTTTGGATTATTTTTTAATACATGCTGTACAACACCTAAGTTTTCAAGGGGCTCACCGACAGAGTTCTTACCACAAGCCTGAGTCCTTACTGCAGCTGTCTGGGTTCAAATCCAGCTCTCTCTCTTCACTTTCCTATCTGTCTCTATTCCATTAAAGCATGGAAATGCCCCAAAAAATAACAGTTACTTTTATAAAGATTGACTAAGAATACAATGCATATTTGTAATGTGCTTGAATTATCTAAGCCAAATTGATGTGGATTAAGACTTGTCTGAGACTGAAAACTTTTTTCAATGGAGATCTTTGGTGAATTTTTCTTTTAAAAATTGTTGCATGAGATTCTATTCTACCAGTGATTTGTAAGAGACACTTTCACATGGGATGCCATGCCACAGGGACCAGAACCACTTAGCACATAAAGGATTTTAAACTATAACCCCCACCATTTAGAAAAGCATGCAGGCTTAGATGTTTTGTATGTCTTTACCACAACACTAATAACCCACCCCAACAGAGAGTGTTTCAAAGAGCAACATTCAGGTCATCACACGTCCTCCTTTACAATCAGGTGTGCCATATCAATAGTGATTACTTTGGTGTCTCTACAATTCCAATACCTACCCTTGATTCTGGATTTGTTCGCACCCCTTGACTCTGTTCACACATTGGGTGCATTCGAGTGGATCTGATTTTCTCGATGTTGATCAACACTGGTAACAGAGTTACAAAATGTGTTGCATTATGGGGATACAAATTGTCCGACTTGTGAATGCATGCCCTTTGCGACTTCATGACAAGAACCATGAGATCATTGAATATGGCATGTTTACTGTTTTGGGTGTATTAATAACTTATTGAAATATGCCCACATTATTGTCTAATCTAATGAATAGCAGAATACCTCCATGGACCATGATGATCCCACTTACTGTAGGAACACTGGAATTTCAATAACATCCACCTCATCACCAATCCTACAAACAGCAGAAGTTATCCGACTTGCTGTCAGAGGTTAAGGACCTCCGCTGACTTCAATCGCTGGCTCATCTCTCAAACAGGCCCAAAGTGTGATCACCTGTCTGTCTGTGTATGAATTAATAATACATTCTGGATTGAAGTGACAGAAGATCAGAAACTTCAGAGAATCCAGGTAAGCTAAATGAAATATATTATCTCAGCAAGTTTGAGTCTAGCTAATGACTTTATAGTGAAAGGTGGACTATTTTAATGCTAGCATTTGTTTCTTACTTTTTTGGTAGAAAGGAACTATACAGCCTGGACAAACATGAAGTGTGCCAGTGGCTTGAACAAGAGGGTATAGGTGATTACAAATATGTATTTTCTGGTGAGATGGTGTAATGCATTATCAATGGCCGTGTTGTCCTACTAAAACCAGAACACAGAAGAAATATCTAAAGTATCTTGAATCATGCAGCCTGGAAGCACAGCATGACAAAAACAACAGGAAAACACTAAAGGTCAGAAAAGTGAAGATGTTGATTATGAAAAAGAGACCCACATAGAGACAACTACTTCTCTTTTACAGAAACTAGCAGAAGAGAAAAC
>JACXGI010020523.1:0-11048 GCA_016801175.1 Esox masquinongy | reverse complement strand
CACACACACACACTAACACAGACTCACACACACACACTAACACAGACTCTCAACATATTTGAGAGTTTTTCCAAACATAGGTGCATGAAACTCATTCAATCACTTTCTACCATGCTCAATTTTTTTTCTTCCCAGTGTTCTTCAATTTAGGTGTATTTTAAAGAATTATTATTTTCTGTACAAATCCATTTTTACTTGCACTTACTCACCCATTAATGAAATGGTTAAGACACTTGAAAATAAAAAGGCAGTTACTCAGAAATGAATTGTTAGGAATTTGTGCCATACATGACTTTACATTTCAGCCAAAACGTGTATTACTTTTATGTTTTTTAAAAATTTGACTAATTTTTTAATGTTAAGCAGCAAACAATGAAATATATAAAAATCAAACTTTGCTATATAAATATAAATAAATCAAAAACGTTAAAAAACCAAACCTGGTGGAATACCACACAACTAATTAGGTCAATTGGCAACAGGTCAGTAACATGATTGGGTATTAAAAGATCACTCCAGTGAGGATGAGTCTGTCAGAAGTAAAGATGGGGAGGGGTTCACCACTCTGTGAAAGACTACACTGGCAAATAGTGCAACAATTTAAGAATAACATTTCTAAATGTAAAATTGCAAAGAGTTTGGGGATTTCATCATCTATGGTACATAATATCATTAAAGGAATCAGAGAATCTGGTGAACCCTTGAAATTCAAGGGACAAGGCCAAAAACCAATAATGGATGACCGTGATCTTCAAGCCCTCAGACAGCATTGCATTTAAAACAGCCACGATTCTCAATCAATCAATTAAATGTATTTATAAAGCCGTTTCTACATCAGCGGTTGTCACAAAGTGCTTTTACAAAACACCCAGCCTGAAAACCCAAGGACCAAGCAACAACAGGGTTGAAGCACAGCGGCTAGGAAAAACTCCCTAAGAGGGCCCGAAGTTTAGGAAGAAACCTAGAGAGGAACCAGGCTTGGAGGGGTGACAAGTCCTCTTTCGAGCCTGGTACTCAGAAGATGTGGGCCGAGATCTCATGTCCTCCTAAGTTTAAACGGAGCAGGAGACAAGGAACATTTAGAGAGTGCATTCCTTAGATTTAGTGAAGGAAAACCGACCCTACTCCCCCAGCACAATAATATAGCAGCATAAAACCTTGGGGATGAGGGGGGGTCCAGTGACACTGTGGTCCTATCCGGACAGGGCCCAATAGGGAGGAAGTCAATCCACCCACATTGCCAAGCATCAAACAAAGGGACACCAACCGCAACCACCCTGAAATGAGGGCTGAGTATTGCCAGCAGAGTACAGCCTAATTGCACAATGGTCGCAACGGAGAGACAACAAGCCAGTGACTCCACCCCCGAATGGCATTGGAGGGAGGGCATCCCAGTGGCGATGAGAGCCCACCTGGCAAAACAGCAAGGGTGGACAGTATCAAGCCTTTCTGGTCACCTTCACACCCCTGGGCCAGACTGCACTTCATCATAGACCATGCTGAAGAGATGAGTCTTTAGTAGATGATGATGGGGGTCTGAAACTGGACTGGAGCATTTCATATATGTTATTTGTCTTCAGGAAGGCATTCAGTTGTTGGGAAACACACTTTTCTAAGATTTTTGAGAGGAAGGGGAGGTTTGATAATGGCCTATAATTTTTTAATATATCTGGATACAGATTAGATTTTTTCAGAAGATGCTTTATTTCTGCTATTTTTAGTGAATTTGGTACACATCCGGAGGATAGGGAGCAATTAATTATGTTCAACATTGGCTGACCTAGCACAGGAAGTAGCTCCTTGAGTAATTTTGTTGGAATCGGGTCTAGCTGACAATTTGTGGGTTTAGAACTCATTACAAATTTAGTGAATGTGTCGAGCGATACAGGGTCAAAAAATTCAAGTGTCCCCATTGACAATACAATGAGGGAAAAAAGTATTTGATCCCCTGCTGATTTTGTACATTTGCCCACCGACAAAGAAATGATCAGTCTATAATTTTAATGGTAGGTTTATTTGAACAGCGAGAGACAGAATAACAACATAAAAATCCAGAAAAACGCATGTCAAAAATGTTATAAATTGATTTGCATTTTAATGAGTGACATAAGTATTCGACCCCTCTGCAAAACATGACTTAGTACTTGGTGGCAAAACCCTTGTTGGCAATCACAGATGTCAGACGTTTCTCAGGAGGGATTATGGCCCACTCCTCTTTGCAGATCTTTTCCAAGTCATTAAGGTTTCGAGGCTGACTTTTGGCAACTCAAACCTTCAGCTCCCTCCACAGATTCTCTATGGGATTAAGGTCTGGAGACTGGCTAGGCCACTCCAGGACCTTAATGTGCTTCTTCTTGAGCCACTCCTTTGTTGCCTTGGCCGTGTGTTTTGGGTCATTGTTATGCTGGAATACCCATCCGCAACCCATTTTCAATGCCCTGGCTGAGGGAAGGAGGTTCTCACCCAAGATTTGACGGTACATGGCCCCGTCCATCGTCCCTTTGATGCGGTGAAGTTGTCCTGTCCCCTTAGCAGAAAAACACCCGCAAAGCATAATGTTTCCACCTCCATGTTTTACGGTGGGGATGGTGTTCTTGGGGTCATAGGCAGCATTCCTCCTCCTCCAAACACGGCGAGTTGAGTTGATGCCAAAGGGCTTGATTTTGGTCTCATCTGACCACAACACTTTCACCCAGTTCTCCTCTGAATCATTCAGATGTTCATTGGCAAACTTCAGACAGGCCTGTACATGTGCTTTCTTGAGCAGGGGTACCTTGTGGGCGCTGCAGGATTTCAGTCCTTCACGGCATAGTGTGTTACCAATTGTTTTCTTGGTGACTATGGTCCCAGCTGCCTTGAGATCATTGAAAAGATCTTCCCGTGTAGTTCTGGGCTGATTCCTCACAGTTCTCATGATCATTGCAACACCACGAGGTGAGATCTTGCATGGAGCCCCAGACCGAGGGAGATTGACAGTTCTTTTGTGTTTCTTCCATTTGCAAATAATCGCACCAACTTTTGTCACCTTTTCACCAAGCTGCTTGGAGATGGTCTTGTAGCCCATTCCAGCCTTGTGTAGGTCTACAATCTTGTCCCTGACATCCTTGGACAGCTCTTTGGTCTTGGCCATGGTGGAGTTTGGAATCTGATTGATTGATTGCTTCTGTGGACAGGTGTCTTTTATACAGGTAACAAACTGAGATTAGGAGCACTCCCTTTAAGAGTGTGCTCCTAATCTAATCTCAGCTCGTTACCTGTATCAAAGACACCTGGGAGCCAGAAATCTTTCTGATTGAGAGGGCATCAAATACTTATTTCCCTCATTAAAATGCAAATCAATTTATAATATTTTGGACATGCGTTTTTCTGGATTTTTTTGTTGTTATTCTGTCTCTCACTGTTCAAATAAACCTACCATTAAAATTATAGACTGATCATTTCTTTGTCGTTGGGCAAACGTACAAAATCAGCAGGGGATCAAATACTTTTTTCCCTCACTGTAGGTCAGAGAATTCTGTAGTGGAAATCACTGCATGGGCTCAGGAACACTTCAGAAAACCATTGTCTGTGAACACAGTACATCACTGCATCCACAAACCCTAATTTTACCATGCAAACAAGAAACCATGTATAAACAAGATCCAGAACCGCTGCCGCCTTCTCTGGGCCCAAACTAATTTATGATGAACTGAGGCAAGGTGGAAAACTGTCCTGTGGTCTGACGAATGAAAATTTGAAATTATTTTTAGGAATCATGGACGCCGTGTCCTCCAGACAAAATGGGCAAATATTTTTCGAAAAACAATAACGTTTCTCAGTTTCCACATTTGATATGTTGTCTTTGTACTATTTTCAATTAAATAGAGGGATGAATGACTTGCACATCATTGCATTCTGTTATTTGCCTTTTACGCAACATCCCAACTTTTTGGAAATGGGGTTATATCTATATCCACAGTAAAACAAGTCCTATATCGACATGACCTGAAAGGCCGCTCAGCAAGGAAGAAGCCACTGTTCCAAAACCACCATAAAAAAGCCAGACTATGGTTTGCAGCTGCACATGGGGACAAAGATTGTACTTTTTGGAGAAATTGTTCTGGTCTGATGAAACAACATTTTTACTGTTTGGCCATCGTTTGACCATCGTTATGTTTGGAGGAAAAAGGGGGAGGCTTGCCAGCCGAAGAACTCTATCCCAACAGTTAAGCACGGTGGTGGCAGCATCATGTTGTGGGGGTGCTTTGCTGCAGAAGGGACTGGTGGACCTCACTAAATAGATAGCATCATGAGGAAGGAAACTTATGTGGATATATTGAAGCAACATCTCAAGCCATCTGTCAGGAAGTTAAAGCCTGGTCGCAAATGGGTCTTCCAAATGGACGATGTTGTGGCAAAATGGCAACAAAAGTCAAGGTATTGAAGTGACCGTCACAAAGCCCTGACCTCAATCCTATAGAAAATTTGTGGGCAGAACTGAAAAAGGCATGTGAGCAAGGCCTAAAAACCTGACTCTTACACCAGTCCTGTCAGGACGAATGAGCCAAAATTCACCAAACTTATTGTGGGAAGCTTGTGGAAGGCTACCCGAAACATTTGATTCAAATTAAACAATTTAACTACAGATGGCACTAATTGAGTGTACGTAAACTTCTGACCCACTGGGAATGTGATGAAAGAAAAGCTGGAATTAATCATTCTACCTACTTTTCTTCTGACATTTCACATTCTTAAAATAAAGTTGTGATCCTACCTGACCTAAGACAGGGAATTTTTACTGGGAATTAAATGTCAGGAATTGTGAACAACTGTCTGTATACAGTATCTCACAAAAGTGAGTACACCCCTCACATTTTTGTAAAAATTTGAGTAAAATTTTGTAAATATTTTTTGTAAATATCTTTTCATGTGACAACACTGAAGAAATGACACTTTGCTACAATGTAAAGTAGTGAGTGTACAGCTTGTATAACAGTGTAAATTTGCTGTCCCCTCAAAATAACTCAACATACAGCCATTAATGTCTAAACCGCTGGCAACAAAAGTGAGTACACCCCTAAGTGAAAATGTCCAAATTGGGCACAAAGTGTCAATATTTTGTGTGGCCATCATCATTTTCCAGCACTGCCTTAACCCTCTTGGGCATGGAGTTCACCAGAGCTTCACAGGTTGCCACTGGAGTCCTCTTCCACTCCTCCATGACGATATCACGGAGCTGGTGGATGTTAGAGACCTTGCGCTTCTCCACCTTCCGTTTGAGGATGCCCCACAGACGCTCAATAGGGTTTAGGTCTGGAGACATGCTTGGCCAGTCCATCACCTTTACCCTCAGCTTCTTTAGCAAGGCAGCGGTTGTCTTGGAGGTGTGTTTGGGGTCGTTATCATGTTGGAATATTGCCCTGCGGCCCAGTCTCCGAAGGGAGGGGATCATGCTCTGCTTCAGTATGTTACAGTACATGTTGGCATTCATGGTTCCCTCAATGAACTGTAGCTCCCCAGTGCCGGCAGCACTCATGCAGCCCCAGACCATGACACTCCCACCACCATGCTTGACTGTGGCAAGACACACTTGTCTTGTACTCCTCACCTGGTTGCCGCCACACACACTTGACACCATCTGAACCAAATAAGTTTATCTTGGTCTCATCAGACCACAGGACATGGTTCCAGTAATCCATGTCCTTAGTCTGCTTGTCTTCAGCAAACTGTTTGCGGGCTTTCTTGTGCATCATCTTTAGAAGAGGCTTCCTTCTGGGACGACAGCCATACAGACCAATTTGATGCAGTGTGCGACGTATGGCCTGAGCACTGACAGGCTGACCCCCCACCCCTTCAACCTCTGCAGCAATGCTGGCAGCACTCATACGTCTATTTCCCAAAGACAACCTCTGGATATGACGTTGAGCACGTGCACTCAACTTCTTTGGTCGACCATGGCGAGGCCTGTTCTGAGTGGAACCTGTCCTGTTAAACTGCTGTATGGTCTTGGTTCTTCAGTGTTGTCACATGAAAAGATATACTCAAATATTTACAAAAATGTGAGGGGTGTACTCACTTTTGTGAGATACTGTATATTTGGCTAAGGTGTATGTAAACTTCAAACCAACTTCAACAATATGTGGCGTTTAACCCTGTCCATTTCTTCCTGCACTGTTCCTCTCATTAGAAAATATTTTTTTAGGGACGTCGCAATCAAACATGCAGCATATCTGGCTGTGCCATTTAACTTTTAATATTACCAGAATAAATCTGTCACAGTATTTAGCTAGATATGGTTTAACATCTGGCCTGTGAACACATGGCTTCAGACTAGTTTACAACCTAGCAACATAATTACTTGCTAACGTTACATAACATCTGTGAAGATAAATGTGCATTGATTGTCTTCATAAAGCCCACCAGGTACACAGACAGATTCGGACACCTTTACCCAAGCCGTTTTCTTTACGTTTGTTTCCCGGTATTTGGACAGGAACAGATTGTGTCTCTGAAAATCTGGATACCGCTAAGATGAAATAATCCCCCATGTTTGGTTGTAGAATAGTGAGATTTTCACAGCGATACCACGGAAAGGAGGAACGGACACCTTTTCTGATATGCTATATATAGCAAAATTTGTATATTGTAGAGGGGAGCTCTATTTCCCTGTGCCTCTCATGCCAGTTTCACGTTGCCAGGTATCCCACACCGCCCCTCGCACGTTTTCAATTCATTGGAGGCAAAAAATCGGTAGCAAATTTCGTCTTTAAAATGCCTAGTGGACACGGGCAGGTTACTGATACACTTTATATATACAGTGGGTATAAAAATCTACACGCCCCTGTTAAAATGCCAGGTTCTTGTGATGTAAAAGAATGAGACAAAGATAAATCATGTCAGAACTTTTTCCACATTTAATGTGACCTATAACGTGAACAATTCAATTGAAAAACAAACAGATCTTTGAGGGGGAAAAATAAAAAACTCACAATAACCTGGTTGCATAAGTGTGCACACACTTAAACTAATACTTCGTAGAAGCACCTTTTGATTTTATTACAGCACTTTTTGGGTAGGAGTCAATTAGCATGGCACATCTTGACGTGGCAATATTTGCCCACTCTTCTTTGCAAAAGCACTCCAAATCTGTCAGATTGAGAGGAAATCTCCTGTACACAGCCCTCTTCAGATCACCCCACAGATGTTCAATTGGATTCAGGTCTGGGCTCTGGCAGGTCCATTCCAAAACATTAATCTTCTTCTGGTGAAGCCATGCTTTTGTGGATTTTGATGTGTGCTTTGGGTCGTTGTCGTGCTGAAAGGTGAACTTCCTTTTCATCTTCAGCTTTCTAACGGACACCTGAAAGTTTTGTGCCAAAATTGCCTGGTATTTGGAACTGTTCATAATTCCCTCCACCCTGATTAAGGCCCCGGTTCCAGCTGAAGAAAAACAGCCCTAAAGCATGATGCTGCCACCACCATGCTTCACTGTGGGTATGGTATTATTTGGGTGATGTGCAGTGTTGTTTTTGCGCCAAACATACCTTTTGGAATTATGGCCAACAAGTTCTACCTTGGTTTCGTCAGACCATAACACATTTTCCCACATGCTTTTAGGGGACTTGATGTTTGTTTTTGCAAACTTCAGCTGGGCTTGGATGTTTTTCTTTGTAAGAAAAGGCTTCCATCTTGCCACCCTACCCCATAGCCCATTCATATGAAGAATACGGGAGATTGTTGTCACATGTAGCACACAGCCAGTACTTGCCAGAAATTCCTGCAGTTCCTTTAATGTTGCTGTAGGCCTCTTGGAAGCCTCCCTGACCACTTTTCTTCTCGTCTTTTCATAAATTTTGGAGAGACGTCCAGTTCTTGGTAATGTCTCTGTTGTGCCATATTTTCTCCACTTGATGATGAATGTCTTCACTGTGTTCCATGGTATATCTAATGCTTTGGAAATTCTTTTGTACCCTTCTCCTGACTGATATCTTTCAACAATGAGATCCCTCTGATGTTTTGGAAGCTCTCTGCGGACCATGGCTTTTGCTCTGAGATACAACTAAGAAAATGTCAGGAAAATCCTACTAGAACAGCTGAACTTCATTTGTGATTAATCAGAGTCACTTTAAATGATGGCAGGTGTGTAATGACTTCTATTTAACATGAGTTTGAATGTGATTGGTTAATTCTGAACACAGCCACATGCCCAGTTATAAGAGGGTGTGCATACTTATGCAACCAGGTTATTGTAAGGTTTTTATTTTCGTTTTTCCCCCTCGAAGATTTCAGTTTGTTTTTCAATTGAATTGTTCACATTATAGGTCACATTAAAAGTGGAAAAAGTTCTGACATGATTTATCTTTGTCTCATTCTTTTACATCACAAGAACCTGGCATTTTCACAGGGGTGTGTAGGCTTTTTATGTCCACTGTATAATATATATTTTGAAAAGATGAAACACACTTCCAGGGGGTGACTACTGATGGAATGTTTATTGTTCAAGGATCCTGTGGATGGTCAACCAGCATAAAAGGGTTTCTGTGTCAGAACATTTATTGGTTTCGTCCATACAGATGGCAATGGAATAATAACACTAAGTACAAACAATATCTGAAGTTGTGTTCTGCATTCAGCAAGCACAACAAAAACAATGTAGTAAATAAAACATCCTAATAATTACCTAATAATCCTAATAAAACATCCTAATATGTGATTCAAACATTTGCTGTGGAAGTGCTTGCAGACACAGACAGACAGACAGACAGATGTAGGCAATACACAACATGGTTTAAAAGGAGGTATCACATATCATCCCTTCATTCAGAGCTTTTTGGTTGCTTTTACATAGACTATACCAACATTAAACAAAATAGACTATAAATACAATATATCAACATGAAACGAAAGAGTTGCAGTTCAATGGCTGTTTTAATGTGTATTAATATACATTTGTTCATTAAATATTTAAAAGCTGTGTGCCATATTGCATTCCATTCTTTATGATTTTGTGTGCTTTAAATTTTGGGGCCTAAAATAGAAGCGATAGACTGGTGGACAAAGATTTAGCCCACATGAGAGAACCAGTCACATCATCGGGTTCTTCTGAGGCATGAGCAGGTTTGGACAGTTAGTCAGGTAGATTACATAGTGTGCTGTCTAGGGTTAGGGTTAAGGGATAGGAGTTTCAGGTTTACGGGCTAGAGGGTTCAGGGTTAAGGGCTAGGAGGCTCATGTTTATGGGCTAGGGTTTCAGGTTTATGGGCTAGGGGTTCATGTTTATGGGCTAGGGTTTCAGGTTTATGGGCTAGAGGGTTCAGGGCTGTGGGGTTCATGTTTATGGTCTAGGGTTTCAGCTTTATGGGCTAGGGGTTCATGTTTATGGGCTAGGGTTTCTGGTTTATGGGCTAGAGGGTTCAGGGCTGGGGGGTTCATGTTTATGGTCTAGGGTTTCAGGTTTATGGGCTAGGGTTTCAGGTTTATGGGCTAGGGGTTCAGGTCTATGGGCTACGGGGTTCATGTTTATGGGCTAGGGGGTTCAGGGTTATGGGCTAGAGGGTTCAGGTTTATGGGCTAGAGGGTTCAGGTTTATGGGCTAAGTGTTCAGGTTCATGGGATTAGGGTTAAGGTTTATAGACTAGGGTTTCAGGTTAATAGACTAGGGGTTCAAGGTTACTAGTGACTTAGGTTTAAGGTTTAAAGGATAGGGGTTCAGGTTTATGGAATAGGGGTTAAGGTTTATGGGCTTGGAGTTAGCCAGCAGCATAGCTCCCTCCATTTCACCGCTGGATTTCCTTTCAAGCTATGCAGGATCGGTCCTGAATGTCATTAATGTCAGCTAGATTAGTTAAATGAAAAAATATATACAGAAATAATATATAGACAGTGAACCATATGGACAGTGGACCATACAGACAGTGGACCAGACACAGGGGTTACAGGGACAATCAAACCTCCAACATATACATAATATTATAAAACATATCTCTAACTATAGTGTAATAGTAAATATGCAGTAAATACGTTATGTGCTACTTTTATTACTTTATGAACTACCCACCAACAAAGTAAATAATGTTCCTCAGAGATTAATCTGATAGGCTACCTACCTAGATCAAATCAAATAGTGAAATAGATAAATAGATAGACTTATAGTACGGAAACCTTGATGGTAATCAAGATTTTTTTAATCTGCTTTAACTAAAACCAGTGTTTTAGTTTTTAGAATTACAATTATAAAACAACTATAAAATGCAACTAATGACTTCAGCCGTTATCATGCGTTTTTCCTGTAGCAGCCATCCCTGCTCCTCACAAACCTTATTCCAGCTGTCCAGTCCACTGGCGTCAATGTTCCAAAGTCTTGCCTAGTCTGAGATGACCACAAGGCAAGAAAGCCAGTCCTGTTTTACAGCTGCATAATTACATTTGCATTTTACTAACCAGCAAGGTTTTGTTTGCTTTCCCAACTCTCGATCACTGTGCGCAGCCATCCCTGAAGAAATGTGGCTTCTGGAATGTTTTAGTAGAATATTTATTATTGTTGGCAAAGAGACTCCATTTCTAACTAAATGTTTATGTGACGATTTTACCAAACTATTTTTCGGTCCAAAAATCTTTCTGATTTAAAAAAATTACAAATATTTTTAATGGTAAATCTATAAATTGCCAGGAGCCACAGGGACTGTTTAATGAACGGCATGTTAATGACCCCTGGGCTTGGACTTTAGGGACTTTAAGGTTTAAGGATCAGAAGTTTAAGTTCATGGGTTAGGAATTTGTTAAATGTAGATGACGTAGTTCTCTGGAATCAGTCCTGTCTTGCCATCAAGTGTCGCCTGGAGCCAGCCTGGTTCTACTGACGGGTACACTGTAGAGACAGAGACAAACAGAGAGAGACAGAAACACAGAGAGAGACATGAGAGAGAGACATGGACACACAGACAGAGACATGGACACACAGAGACGGACACAAAGAGAAGGACACAAAAAGACGGACACAGTAGTAACTGTCTCTCCCTACACTGTGACAGGAGATTAGAGTAATAACTGTCTCTCCCCACACTGTGACA
>JACXGI010020522.1:0-11048 GCA_016801175.1 Esox masquinongy | reverse complement strand
TGTGTTTTCTGAGGTCCAAGGTCAACGCAGCCGTCTACCAGGAAGTTTTAGAGCACTTCATGCTTCCTGCTGCTGACCAACTTTATGGAGATGCAGATTTCATTTTCCAACAGGACTTGGCACCTGCACACAGTGCCAAAGCTACCAGTACCTGGTTTAAGGACCATGGTATCCCTGTTCTTAATTGGCCAGCAAACTTTCCTGACCTTAACCCCATAGAGAATCTATGGGGTATTGTGAAGAGGAAGATGTGATATGCCAGACCCAACAATGCAGAAGAGCTGAAGGCCACTATCAGAGCAACCTGGGCTCTCATAACACCTGAGCAGTGCCACAGACTGATCGACACCATGCCACGCCGCATTGCTGCAGTAATTCAGGCAAAAGGAGCCCCAACTAAGTATTGAGTGATGTACATACCAGGTGTCTTCAATATTGAACCTTTTCACAATATTCTAATTTTTCTGAGATACTGAATTTGGGATTTTCATTAGTTGTCAGTTTTAATCATCACAATTAAATGAAATAAACATTTGAAATATATCAGTCTGTGTGTAATGAATGAATATAATATCCAAGTTTCACTTTTTGAATGGAATTACTGAAATAAATCAACTTTTTGATGATATTCTAATTATATGACCAGCACCTGTATTTACCTCACTATTCATTACAGAGCCTGCAATTTTGTGGCTAGGAAGAGAAAAGATGAGTTGTTTGTTACGATTTCAACCGCTTTGTTGGATTACATCTAACCCATGTATCCAGCACTTACAAATACACTCACCTTATTCTTCTACACAATCAACAGCAAAGACAAGCACACAGTTTTGTAATTGCACTCTTAATCAGGGCTGCCAGAGTGGGTGTTGGTGTTTGATAGACCTTCCTAATCGTAACAACGACATGACATTTACACAGTGGCACTGGTGAATCTACAGCTTCACCAGACCAACCAATCTATTTTCTCAAAAGTGGAGCATATAACACATAAGCAAACACCCAAGCACACACACACAGTTCATTGCTAGTGACTCCATCAGAGTTGACTCAAACTGATATAATAGCTTGGTGTAGCGCCGTCTTTGGGATTTACACTGAATGCACAGTAGCTCATTGTCACAAGACCCACACAAATGTGATCACATACCGTTAAAGTGAGGTTTACTAAACCACAGGAGCTATGAGTCCTGTTCAAATAAAAACATTCTGCCCTATGCATACTCATTAGATGCTATATCTTACTTTAAATATTATAGGTTATTTAAAGGATGACTTGGGAGATGGAATTGTCAAACCCTGTAACTTTGTCAATAAAAAAAAAAAAAAATCGGTTGTGATTTATCGATTATGTTCATACATTCCTCCTGCTCGCAAGAGAAAGAAACTGGCCTTTCCTCAATTTTATAATCCATATGTTCTCTCTGCCCTTTCCGACAACCTTCTCAATTTCCATTTGATGAGAAAGCGCTGTCCCCCCTCTGGTCTCCTCTAATGGGTTTTCAGGAGGTGAGGAGAATGGGCGGCAGGAGCATGACACTGAGTAAAGACCAGTTGTATTGTTGACACTTTATAGTTGACACTTTATCCAGTTTCATTGTTTTCTATCATAGCTAACATAATTTTGTTAGCTTACGTAGCTACTAAAGCTTGTTGCTAGGCAATATGTGATATATTAGAGTTAATTTATTATTCATGTACCACAATCGGCTAATACAGTTACCAGTGTTTAGTCATTTCTGAACTTGTGTACCCTGGCATAAATCAAATTAAAAAAGGTTGCTTCTGATGATGCTTCTTATTTCAACAACTGTGAATTCAATCATACAAAGGTTATGTTTCTATGTATTGTAATAACAAAAGACTAATTCTGATAATGAATGGAAAATGTGTAAATTATGTGATGAATACCAATTCCCATTTTGTACTTGTACATTATACATTGCCTGGATATAGATGTAGTAAATATGGTAGGTAAGGTATTTAACTCTCAAAACTCCTTTAAATAATGCTATTGTTGATCTTTGGATAGGGAGTAATTTGCTAAGTAGTCATTTGTTTAAATTACAGTTGTGCTCATAAGTTCACATACCCTGGCAGAAATTGTAAAATTTAGGCATTGATTTTGAAAATATGACGGATTATGCAAAAAATTGTCTTTTATTTAAGGATAATGATCATATGAAGCCATCACATAGTTGTTTGGCTCCTTTTTAAATCATAATGATAACAGAAATCACCCAAATGGCCCTGATCAAAAGTTTACATACCCTTGAATGTTTGGCCTTGTTACAGACACACAAGGTCAGACACACAGGTGAAAATGGCAATTAAAGGTGAATTTCCCACACCTGTGGCTTTTTAAATTGCAATTAGTGTCTGTGTATAAATAGTCAATGAGTTTGTTAGCTCTCACGTGGATGCACTGAGCAGGCTAGATACTGAGCGATGGGGAGCAGAAAAGAACTGTCAAAAGTCCTGCATAACAAGGTAATGGAACTATATAAAGATGGAAAATATATAAAAAGATATCCAAAGCCTTGCAAATGCCAGTCAGTACTGTTCAATCACTTATTAAGAAGTGGAAAATTCGGGGATCTCTTGATACCAAGCCAAGGTCAGGTAGACCAAGAAAGATTTCAACCAAAACTGCCAGAAGAATTGTTCGGGATACAAAGAAAAACCCACAGGTAACCTCAGGAGAAATACAGGCTGCGCTGGAAAGAGACGGTGTGGTTGTTTCAAGGAGCACAATACGACAATACAAAAATGAGCAGTATGGGTTGAGTTGCCGGAAAGCCTTTAATGCGCCAATGCCACAAAAAAGCCTGGTTACAATATGCCCGACAACAACTTGACATGCCTCACAGTTTCTGCCACACTGTAAATTGGACTGACCAGACCAAAATACAGCTTTATGGGCACAATCATAAGCACTATGTTTGGAGAGGGGTCAACAAGGCCTCCATGTATAGTAAACAGAATACCATCCCCACTGTGAAGCATGGTGGTGGCTCACTGATGTTTTGGGAGTGTGTGAGTTATAAAGGCACAGGGAATCTTGTGAAAATTGATGGCAACATGAATGCAGCATGTTATCAGAAAATACAGGCAGACAATTTGCATTATTCTGCACGAAAGCTGCGCATGGGACGCTTTTGGACTTTCCAGCACGACAATGACCCTAAGCACAAGGCCAAGTTGACCCTCCAGTGGTTACAGCAGAAAAAGGTGAAGGTTCTGGAGTGGCCATCACAGTCTCCTGACCTTAATATCATCAAGCCACTCTGGGGAGATCTCAAACGTGCGGTTCATGCAAGACAACCAATGACCTGGAGTCATTTTGCCAAGCCGAATGGACAGCTATACCACCTGCAAGAATTTGGGGCCTCATAGACAACTATTACAAAAGGCTGCAAGCTGTCAGTGATGCTAAAGGGGGCAATACACAGTATTAAGAACTAAGGGTATGCAGACTTTTGAACAGGGGTCAGTTCATTTTTTTCTTTGTTGTCATGTTTTGTTTTATGATTGAGCCATTCTGTTATAACCTACAGTTGAATGTGAATCCCATAAGAAACAAAAGACGTGTTTTGCCTGCTCACTCATGTTTTCTTTACAAATGGTACATACAGCTCCGGAAAAAATTAAGAGACCACTGCACCTTTTTCTTTCCTTTCCAAAAAAGTTGAAAAGGAAGGTTTTGAGTGAGGAACAGAAGGGTTAAAATTAAGAGACCACTGCAAATTGAACGCTTCTGTTCCTCACTCAAAACTTTCCTTTTCAACTTTTTTGAAAAGGAAAGAAACAGGTGCAGTGGTCTCTTAATTTTTTCTGGAGCTGTATATTACAAATTCTCCAAGGGAATGCAAACTTTTAAGCACAACCTTATCTGTGTTTCTGAAGATTAAGGGCTCTAACCGTTTGCAACCTAAAAAGCACTTAACTTTTTCTAGGCAGGGCATCAAGATAATTTTTGGTTCACCAGAAAGTGCCACGTTGATTCAAAATCAACCAGCCACTCATTTTGGCAGCCAGCCCCCATCAATTTACACAATAAATCACAAAATGAGTGAGCATACTGAGAAATAATGCAAAAACAGGAATGTACAGATGTGCAATGAAGGCAAATTCAGTACAAACGGCAATACTGAATGTGCAATTAAGGCAAATAGAGGGCAGAAAATTTACAAGTATTAAGTATAGTGTATGTTACAAGTGGGGTAATAGTTGTGCGGGTACAAATGGCAAATTCTAAATGGCATTCTAGATGTGCAAACAAGGCAAATTGAAGGAGTAAGGTAGCATGTGCAACCGGGATGCAGAGATAGCAGCAATGAGGTCCCGAGGTAGACATGCGTATGTAATAACTGTAACAATGCAAGCACGATGGCAATTCTAAATGTGCAAAGAGGCAAGTTGAATGTACAAGGTGCATGTGCAACTGAAATGCAGGGATAGCAGCAGTGAGGTTCCTGAGGTAGACACGTACCTGTAACCACTGAAAACTTCTATTATCAGACTATACAAGGCAGTGTCGGGGGGGTATGGGGGGACTTAGTCCAAAGTAGTACAAAGGGAGTACTGCAATAAGGTCCCTGAGAGGCCAGGGGTATGGTTAGTGATGGGTCACAGAGTTCACAGAGTTCTCTGGGTCACAGAAGAAACTGTTCCTGAGCCTGCTGGTGCGGGAACAAAGAGACCTGTACCGCCTGCCTGATGGTAGGAGGGCAAACAGTGCGTGGCATGGATGTGAAGGGTCTCTGATGATCCTGTGCGCCCTACGCAGACACCGGTTGTGCTGGAGGTCTGCGATGGCAGGAAGGTGTGCTGGGCGGTTCTCACCACCCATTACAAGGCCTTCCAGTCGGCTATGGAGCAACTGGAATCTTCAGAAACACAGATACAGGTCCAGGAGAGGTCCTTGGAGATGTGGACACCCAGGATTTTGAAGCTGGACACACGCTCCACCTCAGAGCCATCGATGAGAACTGGGGCGTGACTGCAGCCTTTAGACTTCCTGTAATCCACAAAGAGCTCCTTGGTTTTCTTTGCAGTGAGGGCCAGGTTGTTGTCAGCGCATCATGCCGCCAGGCGCTCTACCTCCTCCCTGTAAGCTGATTCATCATTGTCACTGATCAGGCCTACCACTATGGTGTTGTCTGCAAACTTCACAATGGTGTTGGAGCTGTGTACAGGAACGCAGTTGTGGGTAAAGAGGGAGTACAGGAGGGGGCTCAGCACACAGCCTTGTGGAACACCAGTGTTCAGGATCAGGGTGGAGGAGATGAAGTTGTCTAACCTGACAGACTGGGGTCTGTTGGTTAGGAAGTCCAAAATCCAGTTGCAGAGAGAGGTGCTGATCCCCAGGTCATGGAGTTTGTTGACCAGCCTAGAGGGGATGACCGTGTTGAATGCTGAGCTGAAGTCTATGAATAGCATTCTCATATAGGGGTTAGTTTTGTCCAGGTGGGTCAGGGAAGAGTGTAAAGCTGTGGAGATGGTATCCTCTGTAGACCTGTTTGACTGTCAGGCAAACTGGTAGGGATCCACTGCTGGGGGGAGGCAGGACTTAAGGTGGGTCAGAACTAGTCTTACGAAGCACTTCATGATTGTGGGGGTGAGTGTGCCAGTTCGCAAGCCATTCAGGCTAGACGCAGTCGACTGCTTCAGCACTGGCACAATGGTTGCAGTCTTGAAGCACGTTGGGATAACCAACCTGGGCAGTGTCAGTAAAGACCTCGGCCAGCTGCCCAGCATGCTCTGAGCACACGCCCATGTACGCCATCAGGACCAGCAGCCTTGCGTGCATTCACCCTGCTCATAAACTCATATACAACATGTGAGGGTAGGATGAATTTGATAGAGGTGGAAGTCAAGTAATGACCTTGAGATAAAGCTGAAAGATAGAATATTGACTCTCCTCTGGAACTTGTGGGGATTAGGGATGTGCATGAAAAATTTTCACTATCGATAATTCCTCTGCTTTTGTCATTGAATAGTCGACTCCACCCACTCGTGCCAAAAAGAGAGGTACTAAATGAAAAAAAAATGTAAATTGAAATATGTTATGCAATAAATTCAACGTTTTATTTAAAAATGTAGGTACCAACCTGAATAACATTTTAGGATAAACAATTAGGCTAGATATACTTTTACTGTGGAGACTTTCAGATTCAGAAATGCCATAACAGCAACGAATAACCTAATGCATAGGCCTGTCAAGTCATTAGTATTTTATAACAAGTGATTTATTTCAAATTATTATTACAAGCTTTTCCATGAATTACAATTGCAAATGAACTATAAACGTCATCAAAAAATGTGTATCGT
Organism: Esox masquinongy; assembly: GCA_016801175.1. Lineage (NCBI taxonomy): Eukaryota > Metazoa > Chordata > Actinopteri > Esociformes > Esocidae > Esox > Esox masquinongy. The sequence continues at coordinate 4,715 of JACXGI010020522.1, read as the reverse complement.
CTCCCATGAATTAGCGCAGAGATATGTATGAATTGCCTTACATTAGCGTCTTTAACGGCCATAACAACAAAATACAAAATGTATTAGACCAGATATTTTTGGTCTGGATATAAATATATTTTTTTTATATAGGCTTACAGTCCCTTAAAACTATAGGCTACATTCCAAACAAAACTACACTTAATATATAGACGAAACAGAGTTTCGTTACAGTCTGCATTAAATCAAACAAACCCACCGATGCGTTCCAGTGAATAAAAAAATATCCTTGGAAGGGAGCTGAATAGGAATAAATCATATAAAATTAATGAACAAAAACCAAACAAAATATGGCAAGAGCTCAACAAAAATGTAAAGATTCATTATGCAATGTCTAATATTATTATTATCATTTGTTCTTCTTTAGAAAAATAAGCATGTCCACGTGCTCCGGGAGTAGATTTACATAGTCTGTTGACTATCAGGCCCGTAGCCTAGAAAGCCCTTTCAGCCGGTACAGATGTTGCCAGGATTCACAGGTATGCTTTCACTAGCCGTGATAATTTCCTGTATTTGCCCGTGAGACAGAGTTATTTAGTCTATAAGAAATAAGTCTATAATTGTGTGTGTGTGTAGGGGATTTTTGTACTGTGGGATTTTATGTATGTATGCATGTGGGATTTTGATTGTGTTAGTTTGTATGTGTACGCATGTGTGTGCGTGCGTCCATGCGTGTGTGTGTGTACAAAAAGTTGTATGTGTGGGGCTAAACAGACAGAAAAATGTGAAGGCCCTTCATGGCGGATTTCATCTATGAAGATTAACGTTGTTGGGGGTGTTCTGTCTACAAAGGGGGCAACAGACAGACACACAGGCAGACACACAGGCAGACAGTCACACAGACAGTCACACAGGCAGACACAGGCAGACAGTCACACAGGCAGAAACACATATAGACACACAGACAGGCAGAAACAACCAAACCAACCACACATACACCTGTAACAGCACCTAAACACATCACATTCAATAACCACAAGAGACATAGGACTCACGGCTGTGTGAGTGTTTATGTGCACATGAGTGTGTCTAACTGTTTAAAATGGAAAACATAAAAAACCACATATCCATTGGCAGAGAGAGGGAGAAGGAGAGAGCCTCCTCCATATTCCAAGGTAATGAAGCTTGAATAATTGATAAATGGTAATGAGACTACATTACATCCTTTTACTGTATATTTAAGCTATTAACCACATGCACATACTCACACACATACACACACTTTGTAATAACACTTTGTTTGCAAAAGAATGGTAACAGAAATTAAAAGAGGGGAAAAAAACATTCCCCTGAGAATTATAATGGAAAACAAATTGGTTCCCTATTTAAATTGAGGAACAAGGATTAAATATATACTGTTTAATATACTGAGTTTTGATGCAGTTAAAGATGACTATTGCAAACACAAAAGTGTTCTAAAACAAAAATAAGGCTTTCAAGTGATGTAGCAGTTACATTTTAAAAATAGACAGGGGTGTTTCCTACACACAAACAAAGAGAAGGCATGATTGGGCAATAAAACTCCATTCTGCAGGTTCATGTCCTGAGCTACGCAATTGTAGGCCTAACAAAAATGGATATTAGCTGTTAAATTTATTGATAAATTCTATTCATTTTCGAATGAAAATGTGTTGGCAGTGTAGAACTGCATGAATGCATGCTTGTTATGTTTAGATTACAACAGAACATCCGTTTATCCATACACAGGAAGTCACGTTCAGTCAAAGCGCGACAGTAATCAGCCAATGGCCATACAGTACTGTGTTGTGTATTCTGGATGTCTATAAAGTAGAGGAGACCGGAGGTTTTTTGAGATCGAGTTTGTAAGATCGAGTTTGTAAGCTCAAGTCTGTAACATCATGAACAATAAATTATCAAATGCTGCAATAAATAATTGAATTACTCTCTTCCTTGATGACCGGGTACGCGATCATTATTTCACCACTATACGAACGGCTGGTTTCAGTAGGCTTAACAGTAGGCTGACCAGTTCAATTTTATAAAAAATAAGAAAAAGAAACAAATGGGCTATACAGATTCTGCAGAAATCAGTCCAGATTAGAGTTGGACCTGGAAAAATGTTTAGGATAAACTCCTAACTATGGGCAAGTTGAATAACCGTTGCCTTCTAGTAGGGTGTTGTGGACAGTGGAGGGATTTTTTAGCTGCAGACTTCGGAGGTCAGGGTTGCGTGTTCAACTCCCATGTCAGTCCTTGATTTTTGTTTTAAACATTTCCCAAACCTTAATCCTAACCTTGGGACCAATGGGAATCAATATCTAACCTTTGCTGCAAATGGTTTTTGCTCTAAACCCAATCCCGGTATGTGACTGTATTCCTCTTCTCTCCATCAGCATGTTGGAGAGAAACTAGAGGGACATCCTGTCTGTTGAAGAATCCACCTAATTTTGGGATTGTTTGTTGTGGCCTAACAAGCAGTTTCACACCGGATTCAGGGTGTACTATGAGGCGACAATATAATAAGCTTACTTAAACTTCTCATATTTCATATCACAGTTTTTTACAATCACCTGGGCACTAATGTCAGAACCTTGATATACCTTGATATTTTTCAAAACTCTAGATACAAAACTCACAACCAATGACCACAATGCACATTTTTCAAAACTCTAACACTTTTATCCAATTGCTTGGATACAATACACATAAACCTAAGATCATTTGTTCATTGAACTAATATCACCTGTTCAAAATGACATAACTTTACATCAGTGTATTACTATTTTAAAACGCAATTCACACATTACATCTGAGATGACTGTTCATTCATTTCATTACAATGATCTAACTACCAATTGATACAACTGCTCAAAATGATAAGTAACTGTCGCATTACTCTTAATGCATAGTTTTATGGAAACTGACAAACAATATTCCGTATTTAGATCATGATAGTTTCAGGATAAGTAGATCCATTGACCCATGTACCACTTTTCCAGATCATGTATTTAGATTTGACATTACTGTATGTATGCAGGCCCTTGTAATTGCTTTTCCAATACTGCAAACTTCTTACTGATGATTGATTTCACATTGTGGTACGAGTATATAGTGAAATGAGTGGTATCTGCCTACAACAACACAGTGATAGCATGTAGCCGGCAGGTGATCTAGGTCACAGTAGAGGTCAAGCAGTGGGAGGAGGAAGACGAGGAAGACGTGGTGGTCAAAAGAATGGCAGGGGACAAGCACCCCTTCTGAGAGGTGGTCATGGGCCTCGTCATAGAGGAGGGCTTAGCCCTCATCAGAGAGGTGGCCATGGGCCTAGTTTGAGAGGTGTGATGGAACGTGGTAGAGGACAAGGCTACATACCAAGACAGTAGCAGCAACAGCAAAGTGTTGAATAAAAGCTGAGCGAGACAATGTTGTAGACCATGTCGTAAATCATGGCATGGCAATGACTGAGGCAGCTACAATGATTCAACCAAACCTCAGAAGATCAACCATGGCCTCAATCATCAGAACTTTCCACAATGACAACCGGAAAGTCTTCAGCATGCATTAAACATTAGGCTACTCTCAATTGTCAAATGATGGTATGCTGCATGCCAATGTGTACCACAGAGTAAGTGATGTGATTAAATGTGCTCTTACTGTGATTTTCCCTGCAGAATAGAGACTAGGCCAAATAGGGGAAACAGAGGCAAAATTCTGACTAACCAACAAAAGAGGGCTGTGGTCAATTTGGTTCAGGATAGAAATGATATTCGCCTTACAGACATACGGCAGAAAATCTTGGACAATGTTCAACATTGTGGAAGCCGTAAGTTTGCCGACTACTGCACGCATGCTGCAAAGGCACTAGGTGTCTCTAAAACAGCTATACCATATGCCTTATGAAAGAAATGCAGACAGATTTAATGAACCGAGGAGTATGTTCAGGTATGCTCAGTTTCAAGATTCCTGATGTGAAAAATTCCCCCAAAATTCTACATCATTGTAATCAATAATTCTCTTTCCAAAATGTCTTTTTAAAGGGTGATGGAGCTGGATGCTGACAAAAACCATCACAAATTCATCTTTTCGGATGAGGCAGGCTTCAACCTGGCCAAGACAAGGAGGAGAGGTCGGAATTTCATTGGCCAGCGGGCGGCCATCCAAGTACATGGACAACGTGGGGCCAACATCACCATGTGTGCTGCTGTATCAGAAGATGGTGTGGTGGGACACAGACCTCGTATTGGATCATATAATGCAGCTCTCCTTCTAACCTTCCTCGATTACCTAAATCAGGTCTGTAGAGCTGATGGTGTGACCTATGTCATTCTGTGGGATAATGTCAGGTTCCACCATATAGAGCTGATGGTGTGACCTATATCATTCTGCGGGAAACTGTCAGGTTCCACCATGTAGAGCTGATGGCGTGACCTATGTCTTTCTGTTGGATAATGTCAGGTTCCACCATGTAGAGCTGATGGCGTGACCTATGTCATTCTGTGGGATAATGTCAGGTTCCACCATGTAGAGCTGATAGCGTGACCTATGTCATTCTGTGGGATAATGTCAGGTTCCACCATGTAGAGCTGATGGCGTGACCTATGTCATTCTGTGGGATAATGTCAGGTTCCACCATGTGGAGCTGATGGTGAGACCTATGTCATTCTGTGAGATAATGTCAGGTTCCACCATGTGGAGCTGATGGCGTGACCTATGTC
>JACXGI010020521.1:0-11053 GCA_016801175.1 Esox masquinongy | reverse complement strand
GTTGAAGCACCTTTTGATTTTATTACAGCACTCAGTCTTTTTGGGTAGGAGTCTATTAGCATGGCACATCTTGACGTGGCAATATTTGCCCACTCTTCTTTGCAAAAGCGCTCCAAATCTGTCAGATTGCGAGGACATCTCCTGTGCACAGCCCTCTTCAGATCACCCCACAGATGTTCAATTGGATTCAGGTCTGGGATCTGGCTGGGCCATTCCAAAACGTTAATCTTCTTCTGGTGAAGCCATGCTTTTGTGGATTTGGATGTGTGCTTTGGGTCGTTGTCGTGCAGAAAGGTGAACTTCCTCTTCATCTTCAGTTTTCTAACGGACGCCTGAAGGTTTTGTGCCAAAATTGCCTGGTATTTTGAACGGTTCATAATTCCCTCCACCTTGACTAAGGCCCCAGTTGAAGAAAAACAGCCCCAAAGAATGATGCTGCCACCACCATTCTTCACTGTGGGTATGGTGTTCTTTGGGTGATGTGCAGTGTTGTTTTTGCACCAAACATACCTTTTGGAATTAGGGCCAAAAAGTTCAACCTTGGTTTCATCAGACCATAACACATTTTCCCACGTGCTTTTGGGAGACTTGATGTTTGTTTTTGCAAACTTCAGCCAGGCTTGGATGTTTTTCTTTGTAAGAAAAGGCTTCCGTCTTGCCACCCTACCCCATAGCCCATTCATGTGAAGAATACGGGAGATTGTTGTCACATGTAGCACACAGCCAGTACTTGCCAGAAATTCCTGCAGTTCCTTTAATGTTGCTGTAGGCCTCTTGGAAGCCTCACTGACCAGTTTTCTTCTCGTCTTTTCATCAATTTTGGAGGGACGTCCAGTTCTTGGTAATGTCTCTGTTGTGCCATATTTTCTCCACTTGATGACTGTCTTCACTGTGTTCCATGGTATATCTAATGCTTTGGAAATTCTTTTGTACCCTTCTCCTGACTGATATCTTTCAACAATGAGATCCTTCTGATGCTTTGGAAGCTCTCTGCGGACCATGGCTTTTGCTCTGAAATGCAACTAAGAAAATGTCAGGAAAATCCTACTAGAACAGCTGAACTTTATTTGTGATTAATCAGAGTCACTTTAAATGATGGCAGGTGTGTAATGACTTCTATTTAACATGAGTTTGAATGTGATAGGTTAATTCTGAACACAGCCACATCCACAGTTATAAGAGGGTGTGCACACTTATGCAACCAGGTTATTGTAAGGTTTTTATTTTTCATTTTTCCCCCTCGAAGATTTCAATTTGTTTTTTCAATTGAATTGTTCACACATTATAGGTCACATTAAAAGTGGAAAAAGTTCTGAAATTATTTATTTTTGTCTCATTCTTTTACATCACAAAAACCTGGCATTTTCACAGGGGTGTGTAGACTTTTTATATCCACTTCCCTGTTGTCCATGTCCACTTGAGCAGCTAATGCACGCTACAATGTCCTCTCTAATAGCAACCAAAACATAGGGCCTACAAGCAATATATTTATTCTTAGGCCTATTAACATGTTACATGTTAAAAAAGAAATATGAAATCACTCATGAGCTTAATAATTAATCACAGTTAAAATTATTGTTATCTATTTTCGTTATGCTATGTTCTTGTTAATAACAGACTTGTATAAAAAACAAAACAAAGCTGTCTTACAACCTTGTCGCAATGTTTTTCCCCCTCTTTGCCTTGACGCCACATTGTTCATTTCCCTCTCTCGACTTCCTTCAGCCGTACTTGGCTCTGCTACTGTCACTGAACCAGCATCTTCACGTTCATATATTAATATTGTTAGTGAATTAAATATGTTCATTGTATATTTTTTACAATTTATATTGCATAAATGTTTTTGGTATACATATCCTAATCGGATGGTCTTTTCACCGGTCATCTTCGTTAGTCTTGCAAACTCTCTTTAAAAAAATCTGTAATTCTAGGCTACTAGAAGTCATCTGAAACGTTAAAAAATGTTATGCGGATTGGATGTAATTTTTGACATGCTTGGGTGTAAAAGAAGAAGAGGTTGCCTTTGAGATTGGAATGCAGGAAAAACCCTGATTTACTGTTTTGCTCATTATATTATTAAATGACATTCAACTTTACTGTCATTGAACAGTACAAGTACAACGAAATGCAGATAGCATCTAACCACAAGTGCAAATAGAAGAGGACAGAAAATGTACAAGTATTAAGTCTAATGTTTGTTACAAGTGGGATGCATACATGTGCCATGAAGTGGCACATGTATGCTGTGCAAATGCAAGGATAAATGGCAATACTAAATATGCAATGAAGGCAAATTGAAGGTGCATGTGCAACTGAAATGCGGCAATAGCAGCAATGAGGTTCCCACGGTAGATATGTACAGTGAGGGAAAAAATCATTTGACCCCCTGCTGATTTTGTACGTTAGCCCACTGACAAAGAAATGATCAGTCTATAATTTTAATGGTAGATTTATTTGAACAGTGTGAGGCAGGATAACAACAAAAAAATCCAGAAAAACAAATGCAAAAAATGTTATAAATTGATTTGCATTTTAATGAATGAAATAAGTATTCGACCCCTCTGCAAAACATGACTTAGTACTTGGTGGCAAAAACCTTGTTGACATTTCTTGTAGTTGGCCACCAGGTTTGCACACATCTCAGGAGGGATTTTGTCCCACTCCTCTCTGCAGAGCTTCTCCAAGTCATTTAGGTTTCGAGGCTGACGTTTGGCAACTCGAACCTTCAGCTCCCTCCACAGATGTTCTATGGGATTAAGGTCTGGAGACTGGCTAGGCCACTCCAGGACCTTAATGTGCTTCTTGAACCACTCCTTTGTTGCCTTGGCCATGTGTTTTGGGTCATTGTCATGCTGGAATACCCATCCACAATCCATTTTCAATGCCCTGGCTGAGAGAAGGAGGTTCTCACCCAAGATTTGACGGTACATGGCCCGTCCATCGTCCCTTTGATGCGGTGAAGTTGTCCTGTCCCCTTAGCAGAAAAACACCCCCAAAGCATAATGTTTCCACCTCCATGTTTGATGGTGGGGATGGTGTTCTTGGGGTCATAGGCAGCATTCCTCCTCCTCCAAACACGGCGAGTTGAGTTCATGCCACAGAGCTCGATTTTGGTCTCATCTGACCACAACACTTTCACCCAGTTCTCCTCTGAATCATTCAGATGTTCATTGGCAAACTTCAGACGGGCCTGTACATGTGCTTTCTTGTGCAGGGGGACCTTGCGGGCGCTGCGCGATTTCAGTCCTTCACGGCGTAGTGTGTTACCAATTGTTTTCTTGGTGACTATGGTCCCAGCTGCCTTGAGATCATTGACAAGATCCTCCCGTGTAGTTCTGGGCTGATTCCTCACCGTTCTCATGATCATTGCAACTCCACGAGGTGAGATCTTGCAAGGAGCCCCAGACCAAGGGATATTGACAGTTCTTTTGTGTTTCTTCCATTTGCAAATAATCACACCAACTGTTGTCACCTTCTCACCAAGCTGCTTAACGATGGTCTTGTAGCCCATTCCAGCCTTGTGTAGGTCTACAATCTTGTCCCTGACATCCTTGGACAGCTCTTTGGTCTTGGCCATGGTGGAGAGTTTGGAATCTGATTGATTGCTTCTGTGGACAGGTGTCTTTTATACAGGTAACAAGCTGAGATTAGGAGCAATCCCTTTAAAAGAGTGTGCTCCTAATCTCAGCTCGTTACCTGTATAAAAGACACCTGGGAGCCATACATCTTTCTGATTGAGAGGGGTCGAATACTTATTTCACTCATTAAAATGCAAAATAATTTATAACCTTATTGACATGTGGGATTTTTTTGTTGTTATTCTGTGTCTCACTGTTCAAATAAACCTACCATTAAAATTATAGACTGATAATTTCTTTGTCAGTGGGCAAACATACAAAATCAGCAGGGGATCAAATAATTTTTCCCTCACTGTACATGTAGCAACTGAAAAGCTCCTTATCAGACTTTGCAAAGCAGTGTCAGTCAAAGAAAATTGCGGAAATGAAGAGACCTGTACCGCCTGCCTGATGGAAGGAGGGCAAACAGTCTGCTGCATAGATGTAAAGGACCCCCGATGATGCTGCACGCCTAATGCAGACACCACTTGCGCTCGAGGTCTAAAATGGTTGGGAGCTGGGCACTGGTGATGTGCTGGCCGATTTTCATCACCTGTTGCAGGGCCTTCCGGTCAGCCACGCATCCGCCAAACCACACTGGCTCAGTTGGTCAGAATGCCCTTGACTGTGCAGTGGTAAAGGTTCACATGGATCTTGGAAGACAGGCAGGCCTTCGTCAGCATCCTCAAAAAGTACAGGCACTGCTGTGCCTTTTTGACCAGGGTTGAGGTGATGAGGGCCCAGGAGAGGTCCTCGGAGATGTGGAGACCCAGGAATTTGAAGCTGGGCACACGCTCCACCTCAGTGCCATCGATGAGAACTGGGGCGTATTATGAAGCCACACTGATATGGTTTTAAAGTAGTAACATGACAGGATGATAATTTCACAATCATTTCGTTTCCGTGTTTTTGAAGGACAACTTAAAAGTACGCCCAAAGCCTAGGGCTACTTCCCTGATCAGACAGACAACACATCACTTCTTCTGTGAGGTCAGGACAGCCAGAAGACATAAACACAGTCTCTCACTCACCCACTTGGCGCCCTGGCCAGGCCAGGCCAGATCACTGCACAGCAACAGACAGAAAGGCATGGAAAGTCTCACCACACTGCATTATTTTGAGCTTCACCCTCTTATTTTCCAGAGAGCCTAATTAGCTAGCTAACTGTGTTCCTAGAAATAACAAGCGGCTGCTGACAGGCTGTGGTGGGTGTTCATTGGCTGGCGGTTCATCCAGTTTGGGGCACTCCACTGGGGTACTCCCCCTCTCTCTTGGGTCCTGACATAGCAGGAACACCAAGAGGCTTAATTAACCCGACAACATCATGCCCTACACAATCCATGACTGGTTGAGGGTCCTATTGGTCTCACCCAATCCTCGGGTTTCCACACTAACAAGAGTAGATGACACTCAACACCCAATCCGTGTTTTCTATTCAAATAGCCTATCTTGAGTGATATAATTGACACCCAAACTGCAAAACCTATCAATAACAAGCTTCTTGTATAGCCTCTACTACAGTATGCAGTATCCTGAAGAATTCCTCATTGCAGGTAATTATAAATGATTTAGGCTTATTGCTACAGTTTGCTAGAGTAGAGATTGTGAATACTGTCAACATGCACAGTAACACTGTCACCTCCAAAATGATTGGCACCCTTGATAAGATGAACAAGTGTAGCCGTATAAAATAAACAGTTAATTAAACAGGTCATTTAAAAAAAAATAATAACCAAATACTATTTCAATAATGAAGGTTACTATTTGAATAATGAAAGAATGCACATCACCTGTTAGTCTTACTACCTAACTCACCATCTACAGAGATGGACGTTGGGACTTTCAAAATAAAGTGTAACCCGAAAATGCTAAATTTGCAAGGTCAAGTCCCTCATCTTATTTGACTGAAGTTGTGAAATTTAGTATATGGGTCCCTTAATCATGTCATTTGACGAAGGGTATTTCACCATTTGGAATTATACAGAAAAAAAATCATAAAACGCTACTCCACTTGCACCAAATGACCCATCTGAAAAAGACTATATGCCAGATCCATTGACAAAGATTGCTGAATGCAATATTTTTTAAATTAGCAACAAGAACATACTTACTAAAAGGTGGCCTGGGTAAAAGGTACATACTAAAAGGTGGCTGGGGTAAAATGTGTGTCTGGACATAGAGTTCCAGCATTTACACTGATTGACCCTGGGCAGAATACATCATTCCTGGGGTGCCACATGCTTACTTCTCCTCGGGTGGTCTTTTGAGTACATCAGATCTTTTCACAATATCGGTCTTTTTCACAGCTTATCTAATTGGTCAAAGATCAATGGGTAAAAAAAACGATTAATCAGGGTTCCAATTGTATACACACACGTGAAATGCCAAGAAGTAATTTCCTTACTTAGTCCGGCAAGGGTGGAGTATGTGTGCACTATGAAAATGGACCTTAACATATTAGCTGGTAGTGCCTCATGCCAGACTTCCCTGACATGGATTTTCAGCTGTACAGATGTGAAAAGGAAAGGAAGTCTTGTCCTCTCATCTTGAAAAGAACAGTTTTCCTCTGCTGTGCAAACAGCCCACCCCGGCACTGATACTAACTTCTGACTTTAAGAATGACTCACAAGGCAAGTCCACTACGCAGATACAAACATGGTAAAAGGTGAAACCTGTAGCTAGACTGTATCACAGTAGCTACCAGTGGCAGACAGTTATGCACAGGTCACCACTATCGGAAAAACGTATACATCAATAAGAGGTTCTGAAGGGGTTTTAATAAAAGTGCATAATTTTTCACTTAAGAGCAAAGATCAACCAAATAGCACATGGTTAGTTATTAAAACTAAGAATGAACAGGAGCCAAACTCACCTTGTAGGGTTCCCCAAAGAGGGGAATGTTCTCCTGGAAGAATTCCTTCTCTTGGAGGGCTTCCTGGTTCCGCCGCTCCCACTCTCGGATGCGAAGGAGGTTCCTTTCTTCATTGTAGCTGAAAGGAACCAGATAGACACACAGGATGTGTCATTGTGTGTCATTGGCTCCTGTCTTTCACAGAATCTTAACTTGAAACCAGTGCATGAGAGATCACTCCCATACAGTATTTTGTGTACTGTATGTCAGAGTTGGTCTGAGAACTGACCTAGACTACACAATCCATTCTTTCCTGCACCTCCATGGCAAAACCATCTTATATTTTGGCTGAAATGCGCGTGCAATCAGTTAAACTCTGTCTTCGGCATTAACTTTACAGAAATATGAGGTAGCCAGGCAACCAAGGTTCAATGTGCAGTGCACACAGGTCACCTCACCTAGACAGCGCTAGCTACTACTACAGAAATACAAGAGTATCGGTTGGCTCTGCTCAGTAGTTACAAGCTCTTATTGATTAATGGAATAATGCAGCCTGACAAAAAGAATGAGAGATAAGTTTGCTGCTGCATTTTTCAAAGGAAACTGCAAGTTCAACAACAGTTGCGAGACTACATATTCTGATCACCATTTTAGTTGGAATTTAAACTGCAACTAAAATGCGATGATGTCAAGTTAATATAGTAGTCAGATTCAAGCTAGGGAGTGGCACCAAATAGGGGGACATTCTTAAAGACGCAGCAATTGCTATTGTCTCCGTTACAATGTCAGTAAGGGAGAGTTAAAACATTGATCTTATTAGTGATATTTTTTATTATACTCAGGTCACAAGATGTAGGCAACTCCATATAAACACCCATGATTTTGGAAGTAAATGGTGAACAAACAGGTGTCCACATAATTCTGGCACAGTATGTAGTATACTTTCGGCCATGTGGTGCATGATAGGCAAAATCTTGGTAACTTTAAAAAAAAACAACTGCTCATAGCGCGTGCCTAGAGCAGTGGTTCACAACTCCAGTCCTCGAGTACCCCCAACAGCACACATTTTTGTTGTAGCCCTGGACAAGCACACCCAATTCAACTCAATGAGAGCCTGATAATTAGTTGACAAGTTGAATCAGCTGTGCTTGGCTGGGGCTACAATGAAAATGTGTACTGTTGGGGGTACTTGAGGACCGTAGTTGGGAACCACTGGCCTAGAGAATAAGGTAATGGAAAGATAAATGTGTGCCAATCAGGACAGTAGGCATGCGTAAATAATGGCAGGATGTGTCCCCAGGACTGTAGACAGAAGTGGGGAGGGGCGCCCCTATCAAATACTGGAGACAGGTGTAAATAGAAGGGAATGTGTCCCAATTATTACTAAAGATTTAAATAAGGAGGAATGTGTGCTTAACTGAAGACAAATGTCAATGTTGGGGTGGAATCAAATACTGAAGACAGGTGGAGCTGGAGAGCAATGTGTCCCCATCATTACTGAAGACAGGTGTAATGGGGGTAATGTGTCCCCAACTAAACAGAAAATTGACAGCAGGTATCCATGTCGTTAGAGAATTAGTAATCTAAAGGCTGCTAGATCAAATCCTACAGTTGGCAAGGTGAAACATCTGTTGTTCTGTTTTTTAAGACAGTTAACCATATAGTAATTGCTCCCTGGGTGCCCAATGTGACAGCCCACGGCCACTCTCAATTCGGAAGGGGTGTTTGGTAAAAGGCAATTTTTTTATTTTAGTAGGACCTTGTAAGAAATACAAGAATGTAGCCCTTAATTGGAGGGGGGGGGGGGGGTAGCAGAAGACAGGTTTAATTACATACACAAACATAGTCCGGCGAGGTTGCCATCACATTTGTTTCAGACACTCCCTCTGGACTGGCACACTGCCAGAATAATTGTCAAATGAATAACAACTATTTATTTTGATGGAAGAAAATGGGCTTTTAAATCAGATCTGTGGCAGTAAGACAGTGAAGTGTGGTTAGTATGAGGAAAACTTGGCTGTAGCTTAGATTGTCATTTCCTTTCAATTGCCAACTAAATAGATGGCCTGCAGTTTGGCTATCATCCTGCCCTGCTCAGCTCCGCATCATGTAATTTTATAGAAGTTCCCGGCACTTTCTCGAAAGCCCCCCTTGAAGCTTCCATGGCAACAAGACCAGTGAGGTGGCCTAGTTAACAATATGCAGCAAAGCTGATCGTGTAACATTGACTGGTTTGAGCACCAAGCCAGCCAGCACAAAGTTAGAGAAACTACCAGGATTTCCACTTCCTTTAAACAGCACTGACACTCTTTTTCCAACATGCCACTCAATTGTTGGAACAAGTTGCATAACCCTAGCAGACTTCCTAAACCTATCCAATCAAACAAAGTGATTCAAACAAATTAGGTATGGTACTGTAGTAGGGGTTAAGCCAGCACAGTAGAACCGATTGTGTCTGTAGGAGCTCAGAGGAGTTCAAAGTAGCAAGGGCCATGAAGGCCCTGCTTGAGGAAAAAAAAATTGGTTTTTTGAGTGTTATCAGAGATGATCAGTGTGTTATTAAATGGTTGTAAGAGATACATCTGTCAGACCACATGTGATATTATTTACATGGGGAAATTGTTCACAACCAAAGCTTCTTGTCATAGTGGTGGTCTGTTGGGTGATGCACTAACCCCTAACCACTATGTCCTCTTATAACTGATTATCACCCTCCAAACTCCATCTCCGCTTACGTCTCTGATCATTGTCTCATCCATCTTACACAAGGAAGGCACATGATGAAGACAGAAGGCCAAAGACTAGCTAGGTCACTCTTAAAAGCAGGCCTACTTACATGTCCATCCAACCCATCTGCAGGTATGTAGCCTATGCGTAGTGCCAGGCTTCTCAGAAGGAATGCAAGAATGAGCCTTTACTTCTAAAAAAAGCAAGTCTGTAGCACAACAATGCACAAGACTAATATGTATGACATAAGCAAAAGGTAACATGATGCTGTGATGTAGGCCTACATGCTGAACATAATGAATTCCTGTGCAGATGTCTGACAAACCACAAAAGCATGATGATGGCAGGCGTTTAGTTTTATAGGAGGTGCAAGGCTGTCTGTAGTTAGCTAAGTTGAAGGAAAAACATACTGGCCTCCATTAAAAAGGTTGGCTGAGAGATGTGTGGGGGAGGGACAGACTCATAACCATGCAATGGGGAAAGGTCAACATGTGGGTCATCCTGTATCATTACTTACAACCCACTGACTTTAGTATAGATTTGTGAAATTGTTAGTAAAGCGTATTTTTTACGCCTAACATACATCTTTCATTCACAAAAGCATTTTCTTCCCTCTAGTCTAGTTTTAAATGCATAAAAAGCATACTACAACGTAGAACCTCGATACATAAGCCCAACTAGGGACATGGTTATTTGCCCTGGCCTAAACACCTTTAAGTTTTAACTATAGTTTAAATCTATAATGCTTTATGATCTGACAGCTCATTAGTATAGTTTTTCCTGGTAGACAGATCTGAGTGTGATATGTGGTCTTATAAACAATAATAGGGCATGATAGCAGGGGTTAATCAACCTGTTCTCTACATTCAGAAAATCCACTAGATCTATGACTATTATGGGTTTAGTTAGTGACTTGAGCTTTTTAGCAATTGACTCCGCTGTTGTACAGTGGATTTAGCAACAATCAACAGCATTCATTCATTCATTTTGGTGACACCCCTGACTGATTCACTTTCTATTCACCACAAACCTAATATTCAAAGTTTACGACTATCTTCAGAGATTGCTAGAAACAATGAATGGGGATGGGGGCAATGTTTTTGTTTTTTGCAAAACCAAAAGGTTGGGGTACATTTTGATTTGAGACCTCTGAAAAAAGCAATCAGCTGTTTGTGCACTGCTACCAGTTGACATATTCAGTCTTCCTGGTAATCAAGATTTCATAAAAGCACAACAACTATTGATTAACTGTGATTCCACTAACAAGACATGTTTCTTTCAGAAGAAAACATTTTTTTTTTACATTTCCTAGTAATGGCTAAATCTCCCACAACTAACGTTAGAGCTAATGAGTTAGGCCCCGCCAAGTTCGAACTACTTACTACTAGTACTAGATAAGAACTAGCTAGGTAGCCTACTACTACTAGCTAATACAGAGAGTAAAGTTATAGAAATCAGTAGTTACAGTAGTTAGCATCCAACTATACAATACTGTAACTAGCTAGTTTAGTTGTCCACCAGACACACGGGTGGGGACACAGCTAATTAAAGTTAACTGCCTTGCAAATAAATGTTTTTACACTTGTACTGAACAGTTTTCAGGGCCAACATTAGATAGCTGTACTGTAACTACAGTACAGCTAGCTTACTAGCTACATTATCGACTAACTAAACAATTTAATTAACAGGCAAGTTAGTTTATTATACTAGATATTTTAAAACTTGGTTATCTAATTCAGTTAAGGAAAAGCTGGTTATCTGAAAAATAACGTTACGCAGATATTCTTCACTTGTTTTTGCAGTGGCATCAGGTAAAGCAAACACACCACCAGCCACACACGGGACACACACACACGGG
>JACXGI010020520.1:0-11073 GCA_016801175.1 Esox masquinongy | reverse complement strand
TAATGGACAACATACAGCCCTAATGGACAACATACAGCCCTAATAGACAACATACAGCCCCTAATGGACAACATACAGTCCCTAATGGACAACATACAGCCCTAATAGACAACATACAGCCCTAATAGACAACATACAGCCCAAATAGACAACATACAGCCCTAATGGACAACATACAGACCTAATAGACAACATACAGCTCCTAATGGACAACATACAGCCCTAATAGACAACATACAGCCCCTAATGGACAACATACAGCCCTAATAGACAACATACAGCCCCTAATGGACAACATACAGCCCCTAATGGACAACATACAGCCCCTAATGGACAACATACAGCCCCTAATGGACAACATACATTAAGGACACAAGGCCATATCATTACTGTGTAGAAGAGCTACCTGACTAGCTGCGCGTTATCATGAGGCTTGGTGGGCAGCAGTTTGAGCTTCCTCCAGTCCAGGAACTCATGTAGGGTGGTGAAAGGATCCTGGGTGACAGGACACTTGTCCTGGTCGCTCCACACTTCCAACCCGACCAATGCCACACGGATGTTCAGGGCACGATAGAACTGGGAAAGAGAGGAGGGATGGGGAGGTAGGAGGTTAAATGGAGAGAGGGATGAAAGATGAAGCGAAAGGAAGAGAGAGATTAGGTTGGCAAGGAGAGAGGCAGAGATGGATGGGGAGACGGAGAGAAATGAAAGGGAGGTGGAGAGACGAAGAGTGAGGGACAGAGAGCGCAGAGGGAGCGAGAGAAGGAAGAGAGGGAGGAGGGAAGAAAGATGGAGAGAGACAAGTAGAGGAGGGTGGAGAGATGGAGGAGAGATATTGAGTAGTCGAGACCAAGCAGAGAATTTATTTATTTTAAATCTATTTTATTAGCTAAAAAAGATCTTGACTTCAAAGTACCACAGCAAATCTTCAGAATTCATCATTTTACAACCTCCCAAACTCCGGAAACAGCTAAAAATATTCAGTATGCTTCACAAAGACTTCGAATAGATGGTCGATTGCTCTTTAAACACTCATCCGCGTCTGATGATGCCCAATATTGATATCATCTCTCAACCAGTAGACATGCAGAATCAATCACCCGTTCGTAATTCAATCATGCGGTCCTATCTGCTCCGTTAATTAAGGGTGAGAACCATTTGGTAAATCATAGTCCTGCACAGCTCCATGGGCCCTGAGTTCCAAATGGCCCCCTTCTCCCTGCACACAGACCAAAACTTTCCCCAGGGACCCGTCTCAGGGGAAGTGCACTAAAGTAAGCACGCGGCACAGTTTGGAAGGTGTCCTGGATATTGATTTGGCCGTTACCTTGTCAACGTAGTTGGCTATCTCGGCCAGCCTCTGTTTGACCTTTCCAACGTCCTTCCCTTGTTTCTGGAACTGAGCAGGAGGCAGAAAGAGGAGGAGGAGGAGAATGGTTGAAATCTGTGAGTTTCAGAGGTCTAGAGGGCCACAGCTAGAGACGTTCTCTCTCACACAGTACATCACATGGCCCTGGCGAAGCTCAGAGGGCAGGGGCTGCATTCTGATGAGCGTCCCTGGGGGTCACAGTGGGGTTAAGGGTCAGCCCAGGTCGTCGGTCGTAGTGCTTACCTCTCTGTTATCAGCGACGATGATCAACTCCACATACTGGGTGGCGCTCTGGGCTTGTCTCCTGTGCTGTGGGGGGAAGGAGGGGAGAGAGAGAGAGAGAGAGAGAAGGGAGGACGGGGGGGGCAGATAAGACAAGGAGGGAGGGAGAGAAGAGATAAAGAGAGGAGGGGGAGAAGAAGCCAAAGGTGAAGAAATGGAGAGGTGGACAAGAGGGAGGGATAAGAAGGAGAGATCTTGTCAGAGGAGGCACTTCAAAGTTAGTCAATTTCAATAAAGGGCAGTCCTAAATATAACAGCCAAACCACTCAATACAGTCTTCCACCGCAACAACACCTCAATATCCCAAATGTCACATTATTCCCGACAAAGTGTGCATTTCATAATACCACTATACAGAGGATAGGGTGTAATTTGGGATGCCACCCTCCTCCACCTGTTGCCTAGTGGGAACAAATAGGAAGCAAGAGCCAAACAATCAGCAGCTCCTCCTGTTCAGCTTTATCAGACCAGTCAATGTTAAACAGAACCATGATAACCTACAATAGACCAGTCAATGTTAAACAGAACCATGATAACCTACAATAGACCAGTCAATGTTAAACAGAACCATGATAACCTACAATAGACCAGTCAATGTTAAACAGAACCATGATAACCTACAATAGACCAGTCAATGTTAAAGAGAACCATAATAACCTACAATAGACCAGTCAATGTTAAAGAGAACCATGATAACCTACACTAGACCAGTCAATGTTAAACAGAACCATGATAACCTACAAAAGACCAGTCAATGTTAAACAGAACCATGATAACCTACAAAAGACCAGTCAATGTTAAACAGAACCATGATAACCTACAAAAGACCAGTCAATGTTAAACAGAACCATGATAACCTACAAAAGACCAGTCAATGTTAAACAGAACCATGATAACCTACAATAGACCAGTCAGTGTTAAACAGAACCATGATAACCTACAATAAACAGAACCATGATAACCAACAATAGACCAGTCAATGTTAAACAGAACCATGATAACCTACCACACAACAGTCAATGTTAAATGGAACCACCTATTACAGACGAGTCAACGTTACCCACTGTCAATAAAGCACGTCATACCCTGGAATTCAACGTAAACTTTCTTCATTACTGACCAACCCTTCTTCACACAAACTTGGCAACGGAGCGTCGGTCCCTAACACAGGTCTGCGTAGTTTTTGCGTCGCTTCCATTTTGCAGCGGCCTGTAAACGGGCCCTCAGGTGCTCTGTCTGCTGGGCGTCCACCAAACCCAGGATGAGGTTCTCAGTTTCAGTGAGGGCAGGACCCCGATGGATGTGACTGGCTCGGAAGGGAACTACATTATTTTGGGTTGCATCCAGGCCCCCGCGGGACACGAACCGCAGCCGTGCGACTAACACCCTTTTCCCTGTGAGTGCCAGTGTGTGTGTAGGTGAGAGGCAGGACCCAGTCTCCGCCGGGCAGCTCTCAACCCGAGCCTCTGTATCCCCAAACATCACCGCCCGGCTAACACTCTCCGGCTGTGAGGCCCTCCGCACGGCCCTGGATAAAGCCTTGTCTTATCTACCTTCTCTGGGAGATAGGCGTAAGCCATGACAGAGTACCCTGCGTTTTAAGCACACCCTGAGATTATCCAGTCAAATAGAGGCCACGGGGGGGAATTCACAGCAGTCACCTTCAACGGTCAGTTATCTTTTCAAAAAGCCTGATCCTTTTTTTTAAAGCTTATGTGTGGGTGGGTGTGTGTGTTATCATAAAAATGTTCCTGGCTTTAGCATGTTTTTCTCGAATTACAATTATTATTATGGAAACAGTGATATTGCATATCCAGAGTCCATGTCGATTATTAACTCCCAAAAGATCATTCCTTTGGATCTGAAAGTTATTGATATTTTTCCAATAGCTCATCTGTCCTTTCAACTGTACATGCAGCCAAAGATAACTGGTCTAGAGACGGTTCAGCAGTGCCACTGCAAATAACACATTCACATTATATACTTCCTTATCAGTACTCTGCCCAGTTACCCAACTTCACAGATTTGAGAAGGTTCTGGGGAAGGTTTAAAGAATGTCTGTCTCCCTGTTCCCACTCTGTCTCCCTCTGGTCCCTCTCTGTCTCTCTCAGGTCCCTCTCTGTCTCTCTCAGGTCCCTCTCTGTCCCTCCCTGTGTCTCTCTGTCTCACTCTGTCTTTCTCTGTCTCTCTCTGTCCCTGTTTGTCCCTCTCTGTCCCTCCCTCTCTCCCTGTCCCTCTCTGTCACTCTGTGTCCCTCTCTCTCTCTCTCTGTCCTTCTCTATCTCTCTCTGTCCCTGTTTGTCCCTCTCTGTCCCTCCCTCTCTCCCTGTCCCTCTCTGTCACTCTGTGTCCCTCTCTCTCTCTCTCTGTCCTTCTCTGTCTTTTTCTGTCCCCCTTTGTCTCTCTCTGTCACTCTGTCTATCTCTGTCTCTCTCTGTCCATGTTTGTCCCTCTTTGTCCCTCACTGTCTCTCCCGATCCCTCTCTGTCACTCTGTGTCCCTCTCTGTCTCTCTGTCCCTCTCTGTCACTTTCTGTCCCTCTTTGTCTCTCCCTGTCTCTCTCTGTCCCTCTTTGTTTCTCTCTTTCTCTCTCTGTCACTCTGTGTCCCTCTCTGTCCCTCTTTGTCTCTCTCTGTCTCTCTCTGTCCCTCTTTGTCTCTCTCTGTCCCTCTCTGTCCCTCTTTGTCTCTCTCTGTCCCTCTCTGTCCCCCTTTGTCTCTCTCTGTCCCTCTCTGTCCAACTCTTTGTCTCTCTCTGTCTCTCTCTGTCCTTTTCTCCAGCTATCGTCATCGTGGAATCTTGGCTCCCAACACAACTAGTTGGCTTCCTATCTTCAGCCCATATGAGCTGCCAGTCCAACCCTCACCACAACCCCGCCCCAGCCCTCCACGTTGGTCATCCTCGGCCCCTGCTTGCCAACACGGCCCCCTTTACATTCCATAAGCTTTGCTCGTTAGTCACCAAACACTCCTCCCAGTTCTCCCTGCGTTAATCTCTGCGACTCCACACCGATCATCCCGCTGGCACCCGGGGACCGCGGCGTCCTCCCTAAGCCCTTCCAGAGCCCCTGCTGTCCTCCATCACACCCAACCTGCAGTGTTCTGCCACCCTCCGCCATTATCTTTAGCTCCTTCAACAGGTTGTCACCACAGAAGTCATGCTCTCCAGCCAGAGACCTTCTGTGTGTGTGTGTGTGTGTGTGTGTGTGTGTGTGTGTGTGTGTGTGTGTGTGTGTACTACTTTACCCGTTAGGTTCCGATGTCCTCATTGGTTTCTTGAAGCATGGCAAATCATGACTAGTAAGGACATTTTGCCTCGCTTAAATAAACTGTTTTTAGGCTTGGGGTTAAGGTTAGGGTTGTAATGGGGTTCTAGTGGTTAAGGTTAGGATCCCAGCCTTGTCTCCTTAACACCACCCTACCTGGAGGTGACAGCCTAGTCTTCTCAGCACCGCCCTGTCACAGTGTCCTTCCCTGTCACTCTGGGGACCATGTGATGTGTTCCATTTATGAAAAGAAATCACTCAGGTATCTACAATGCTTGGATCCGAGGTCAGTCACTGAGTCCCAAATTGACCCATATTCCCCTCACAATGCACTTCCTTTGACTGGGGCCCATAGTGGATAGCGGGCCCTTTGGGATGCAGATGTCATTGCCTCCACACAACATCAGCTGGATGCTTCAGATACGGGATCTTAATTGAACGAAGGAGGCATCCATCATCAGATAAAACGCTGAAGGGGAGAAGAGGGGATATGTATTTCTGAGCCAGGAGAATAAAAACATGTTCTTCTGTGCATGATAAATCACAGGAGTGGATGTCTCTCTGGCCGGCGGGTCTGGCTGCTCTGTTGTGGTGTTGTCAGGGAGTATTAGCCGACTGCGAATCACAGCGGTGCCTTCGTGTGTGTTTCATCTCAGACATCATAACACATTTCCCGTTCTTCAGTTCAGACAATGGAATTTAGAGTTAGACAAAATAATAACTGTCATCTTAAAAGCCTCATTCTCTCTCTTTCTTTCTCTCTTTCTTTCTCTCTCTCTCTCTCTCTCTCTCTCTCCCAATCCTCTCATCTGAAACGGGCTGTTGGACAATGCGGCGAAAATTGAAAATATTTTAGGAGCGATGCCAAAAATCCCAATGCAGAGGTTTGAAGTTGACGTCTTTCATGTGGAGTGTTGAGTCTCCTCTTTGTGCTGTTGGCCGGTACAGAACCCATCTACTCTATTCGGTTCTATGTTACTGTTGGCTGATAAAGAACCCATCTACTCTATTCAATTCTATGTTGCTGTTGGCTGGTACAGAACCCATCTACTCTATTTGGTTCTATGTTGCTGTTGGCTGGTACAGAACCCATCTACTCTATTCGGTTCTATGTTGCTGTTGGCTGGTACAGAACCCATCTACTCTATTCGGTTCTATGTTGCTGTTGGCTGGTACAGAACCCATCTACTCTAAATGGTTCCATGTTGCTGTTGTATGCAGATCCTCCAGCGGAGGCACTGACATCCACCCCCCGTCCCCACACCCCCAACACCACCTACTTCCACCTCCACATGTGTGCCCTTTCAAGGGTGGACATCTAGGAGCCTCTCTGGTTATCAGAAAGAATCTCGACTCCCGTCTGCTGAGGTCGAGACAGCAGTTTGTTCCTACCACTGAGAGATACCAGGCCGTGTGTGTCCGTGTGTGAGTGTGTGTGTGTGTGTGTGTGTGCAGTTTGATCAGATGATACATGGACGATCACGCTCAGTCCCTCCTGATGGATGTTCAATGTCAGTGTAGAGTGGATGTAATTTACACAACAGGGGTTTTACTAAACTAAAAACCTTCTTGTGATAAAGGGAGTTCCTCTGAAATCTGAACTTCATATGAAACGTTCATGCTTAAGGCAGATGTGTCTCTTAAGGAGGCGTTTATGTACCCAGCAAGATCAGTTAGATAACATGAAAAGAGGAATAATTCAAAACATGGGTTCCCCATCTCTCTCCACTTACCCACGTCTACAATACAAAGTACCTCTTAGGTGAATGTAAATGTTTTCCTTATGGATTCATCAAGATCCCTGACCCACACCAGAAGGATGCCTTTGAACTCAACCAAGTCTCATGAGCTAAACGTTCTATTATAATAATTCTTTCAGAATATTGCCTATATTTTTCCATGCTATACTGGTGTTTACACAGTTCTTTTGAAATGGTATTTCCACTGCCCCCATTGAATAACATATTATATAACCCTTTAGGTTCCAGGTAGAACCCTTACCAAAGAGGCATGTAAATAGAACACAAAAGGGTTCCACCTGGAACCAAAAAAGGTTCTACCTGGGCTCAAAAATATTTTATCATATGCAGACAAAAAAACATTTTAAAGCCATTAAAATGGACTTTTTCTAAGACTGTATGAAGAGAATACCTCAATTTCATTCTCATTGTATCCTCTCTCCTCTCTCCTTGTCTACTTCCTTCAGAAAACCCATTAAATGAGTAAGCCAGAGGTTCCTACCCTGTGATCGTCTCCTTCAGTAGATGTTCTTATTTCAATGGCACACTGCTTACCCGGGTGTTGAAGACCCGGAATGGGCTGTCTGATTGGCTGTGGTTGTCTCCAGGAGGCCGTGATATGTTGAAATCATGACCACAGGTCCCAGAGGTGAGTTTGAGTTGTTCTGATCTGTAGATCTTGTGGAGGGATCCAGCAGAGGGATCTGCCGGCGGCTCCAAAATAAATGATTCATTTTCAAGTGAGATGAAGCCCCTGGAATACAATATGAATATTGATTAAAATAATTCAAGCACCAATCAATAAATTAACCAATGATTAGGAATAAGACAAAGAAGGCAATGACTGCCATTACAGCTCTCTACAGAATGCTGGGATATGGATGTTATTATTACCATAACTACTTCATTCGGAATATGGGCTTTGGGGAAGCACTTGAGTTAGAGCAGTTTGCCAAAAAGGTGGCACTGTTATTGGTGGAAACAAATCATACAGCTGACATTTTGCTTAATAAGTAATAAAGTAATGTCCACGATGGCTTCTCCTTCTCAGTCTGCCGACGATGAGTCTCCTGTTTCTCACAGTCAACTTTTCTCACAGTAAAAAGTGTCCACGGTGATTTAAAGTGACATCTTCACCCACTGAGAACAGCCAAAACAGTTTTTTAGCAACCTTGCACAACATTCACAACCACATAAACTTAACATTAAAACCCCCAAAGCCTGACTATAGCGGCCAACGAAAACCAAGATCAATTTGTCTTGGCCACAACCAGGCGGCGTAACTTCTCAGGCTAAACCCTTTTCATCTGACTAGCCTGAGACAGGTTGTAGTGGGGCAGGAAAATGTCTGTCCTGAAAAACAAGTCCAAAATGTCACCCTATTCCCAATTTGGAGCACTACTTAAGACCAGAGCCCATGGCACTTTCCCTCTGGTTTCAGGGAACAGACCCACTGTCACAGAGCCAGGACAAGTAGAGTCTACTTATAAATTACTCTGGTCAAAAATAGTGAACTATACACCTACAGAAAAGACGTTTCCAGAAAGGCTCCAAAAGGGTTCTTTACAGAGGGATATGGTTCTACAAAGAAATTGTTTGGCACTGAAGAACTCTTTTTAGGATACAAAGGTTCTTTGTAAGTTTTGTTCTAACCTTTAGCATTCTTAGAACCGTTTTTGGAAGAAAGGCTTCTTTGATTGATCACCAGATTTCTGCATAGAACCATACACATTATTTTCTTATTGCTGGGTGATTTTTAGAATTGTTTGTTTGCATGTCTTTCATTGGTTGATTCGTTTTTGCGTGTCACTCCCTCTCCCTAGGCCTGCAGCCTTTTCATCATCCTGAACCATTCTAATACAAGGAGTATTGCTAGCATTGTTACTATAATCCTTATGAATGAAATGAAGTGTTCCCTTACAAGGACACAACAAGACCTCTGGAAGGTTCTACAAGACTAGGGAGCAGGGTTTACAGGTGACTCCTATCACTCCTGAGAAGGGGAAGACTTTTGGCATAATGTGGAAACAGCATTCCCGATGTTGTCCAGCCTGCAATAGCGGAATCATTACTTAACGCCAGTCTGTACAACACTAAATGGTTGACACACTAACGCACACGCACACGCACACACACACACACACCTGAGACCAGAGCAGGTACTGAGGATGACATCAGAATGGACACGCCCCTGAACCTCTCCATGGTAGTAGCAGTTCACCTGAAAACAGAGGAACAAATAGTAACACTTTATGATAAACTGGTAATAAAATAAACATTTATATCACTTAATAATAAACTGGTAATAAAACAAACATCAGTATAACATTATAATAACCTGGTAATAAAGCAAACATCATTATAACATTATAATAACCTGGTAATAAAACAAACATCTGTATCACTATAACAGCCCCTGTTAATAAAATAAACATTAGTATCACTTTATAATAAAAACAAAACTTCTGTCTCCTTACCACAACCCTCAACATAACCTTCAGTCTCCTTACCACAACCCTCACCAAGTGACCATAACCTTCAGTCTCCTTACTACAACCCTCACCAAGTGACCATAACCTTCAGTCTCCTTATCACAACCCTCACCAAGTCACCATAACCTTCAGCCTCCTTACCACATCCCTCAACATAACCTTCAGTCTCCTTACCACAACCCTCCCCAAGTCACCATAACCTTCAGTCTCCTTACCACAACCCTCACAAAGTCACCATAACCTTCAGTCTTCTTACCACAACCCTCACCATAACATTCAGCCTCCTAAACATAACCTAAAAATAATACAGAAAAACACACTTGTGTTAAGGTGTCCACAGCCAGACATTCAAACAGTTTCAGGACAAATTGTGAGGAGAGGAGGAATTGGGGAGGGAGGGGGGAGGAAGGTGGGAGAGCGGATGAAGTCTGGTTTGGGATGAAAATATTGACCTGGTCTGGTCCAGCAGCTATTGCTGCATTCATGGTTGAATGAGACCTCAGACCACTGTCTTCCTCCCTGGCTAGCAGATCAGTCAGGTTCTGTTAATGCCCAATTCCTTGGACTTTACCAGCTGTGGTAAAAATGTTAATTCCCGGAGCTTCATACAAAGGCCTGTCTCATCTTAGAAGGTGTCTGGAGGAATATTTAGGGGTTTTAAAGTCAACACTAGGAGAACCTTTCCAGTTCAATATGGCTTCACAGGGAAACCACCCTAAAGAGGGTAACTGCAGAAGTCCTGGGTTAAGGGTCAAACTGGAACCTCTTGTGAAGGGAGGGGTTTATACACCACAAATAAAAATGTTGCTACAATATTTACATCCATTCTAATAAATTGTTGATTACTTATTGTGATAAAGCGATAACTATTCCAACATTTCCATTTGCATTACCATTCTTGAGGAGCTCATCCGCCTCTGTACATTTATACATAGTCTTTAAGAATTTTACAGGCACGCCTCTAATAAGCCATGCCTCCCATCCACTGACCAATTAAAGGTTCTTCCAAGAATCGGACTATGGATAGAAAGGAGCTGTTCATGTTTCATCGAGTCACCACTAATTCTAGGATGTAGGAAGTGTTTGGTTTGGTTTAAAAGACGCATTTCCAGTCCTGTGGTATGAATTGTGGTGACGTCCAGACCCCTCCCTCCTTCCCTTCAAGCTTACTGCCATAGCAACACATGGAAATGTGGTCTTCTCCACTAGTGGTCTCTAAATATAGACGTGTGGGTATTATACTGTACTTAAGTGTGTTTTCGGGATGTCTTTATCCTTTTCCAAGGCAATGGTTCTTTACCTGTTGATTCAGGATCACTCAGTTGCTCTTTCGCCCATTCACTCCCTCAGTTGACCTCTCACACCCTCAGTTGACCACTCCCTCCCTCATTTGACCTCTCCATCCCTCAGTTGAACACTCCCTCCCTCATTTGACCTCTCCATCCCTCCGTTTACCACTCACTCCCTCAGTCAACCTCTCACTCCCTCAGTTGACCACTCCCTCCCTCAGTCGACCACTCAGTCACACACACACAACTCTACCCTTCTCCCTCCCACCAATCTGTTCACAGAACCTACTGGGTTTACCGGGTTACTCTGTATGGACACACACAGTGGACGACTGAGCCCAGCCCACGCTTTCCCATCTACTTACAGGTCAGATCTGTCAGAGAGAGGAAGGTTAACGGTGTACATGGGAAAGTTTTAGAGATTTTCATGGAAGACAGACTTAACTCTTCTCTGTCCAGACCTTTTACTGTGAAACTTAACTCTTCTCTGTCCAGACCTTTTACTGTGAAACTTAACTCTTCTCTGTCCAGACCTTTTACTGTGAAACTTAACTCTTCTCTGTCCAGACCTTTTACTGTGAAACTTAACTCTTCTCTGTCCAGACCTTTTACTGTGAAACTTAACTCTTCTCTGTCC
>JACXGI010020519.1:0-11129 GCA_016801175.1 Esox masquinongy | reverse complement strand
TAGTGATTTCTGCAGTCGATTCGGTCGTGTTGTGTGGAGTTGTTTAATATTCTGTCCTCTAGTGATTTCTGCAGTCGATTCGGTCGTGTTGTGTGGAGTTGTTTAATATTCTGTCCTCTAGTGATTTCTGCAGTCGATTCGGTCGTGTTGTGTGGAGTTGTTTAATATTCTGTCCTCTAGTGATTTCTGCAGTCGATTCAGTCGTGTTGTGTGGAGTTGTGCTGCGTGATATCTGGTGATTCTTTCGTCCTATAGTCATCACCATCTTCAAGGGCAAGGTGGAGGAGGTGGAGCTGCCAGTGGAGAAGGTAGACATCATCATCTCAGAGTGGATGGGCTACTGTCTCTTCTACGAGTCTATGCTCAATACGGTCATCTTCGCCAGAGACAAGTGGCTGGTGAGTGCGCTTGTGGGTTTATGTGTGTGTCTGTACAAGGTGTATCGGTGTGTCTGTACCAGGTCCATCAGGGTGTGTGTCTGTACAAGGTGCATCAGGGTGTGTGTCTCCAGAACCGGGGTTGTAAGGCTTTAGCCCCGGGTGTTCTTTGGTCGGCCTCAAATGTCAGCAAACCGTGCATGACGAGAGCCAACGCGCACTTCTTTTTATACGGCGTGCACTTGGTTTTAAATACTCAAGGTGGTACGAAAAAACAACGGAGAAACCCACCCGATAATGGCTGAGCCCCGAGTGTTTTCCCAGTCTAGTGACATCTCTGTACACTACATGTTAACGTGTCCACAAACTTAAACCTGAGACTATCTGGTTTCAAACCAGCGCTACTGCCTCAAGACCTTCATCTGCCTATGAGCTAAGGTGACATACAATAGCTTCATTCTTACCATGAACCAGGTGTGCAGACAATGTGACTGTGGTCGGGTGTGGCTATGAGGTGTTGAGGTGAACGTGTGAAACCGGACACGTGTTGTTTTCTCTCCCATTCAGAAACCGGGAGGGCTGATGTTTCCTGACAAAGCCGGCCTGTACGTGGTGGCCATCGAAGATAGACAGTACAAAGACTTCAAGATACACTGTGAGAAACTATCATTTCGGCTATCTCTCTCTCTCTCTCTTCCTCTCGCTCCCTCTCTCTCTCTCTCTTGCTCTCTCTCACTCTCTCTCTCACTCCCTCCCTCTTTCTCTTTCTCTGTCTGTCCCACACTCACACGGACGTGCACACGTTCATATGCAAGCGTGTGCACGGTTCGAACAGACTCACGTGCACCTTTAAGCTGCTATATAGATGCGTGGGGCATCATTCCCGTAAGCTGTCTCCTCTAGCCACCGGGCTGACTAAGGAGATGTGGGGAGGTGGGTGGGAGGAAGAGAACCTGCCTGCTGTTCTCAACCCAAACTGAAGGAGGAGGAACTAATAAAAGGATGCCAGACATGGTGGAGGGAGGTACAGTCTATTTCAGATCCCTTTCCCTCACCAGAGGAACAGCAGATAGACAGGCTGAGGGAGGATGGAAGGACTGAGCCCACGTTGTTGGCAGCTGGAGAGCTGTGCCCTCTTTTCTCTATGCCTGAGGGCCGTCAACGATTGTTATCGATCCCAGGCGGCCAATAGCGAATGAGACCATCCTACACCGAAGACGTTCCTCCCATCTCATACAGTATACATGCTTCCCTAAGCACCACTGAGAGAGTGTGTGTGTGTGTGTGTGTGTGTCTGCAGGGTGGGAAAACGTTTATGGTTTTGACATGACCTGCATCCGTAACGTGGCCATGAAGGAACCCCTGGTGGACGTGGTGGACCCCAAACAGGTGGTGACCAACGCCTGCCTAGTAAAGGTATGTGTGTGTGTGTGTGTGTGTGTGTGTGTGTGTGTGGAGGGAGACAAAGATGGAGAGGAAAGAGGTTAAGTGTGTTTGTGTGCATGCATGTGTGCGCGCTCGCTGAAAGCCCAGGGCTGATTTACAGGGGGTTGACTAAGCCCTGTAACGGGACACATACTGTGAAGGCGTTTTCTGTCTTCCTGGTCCGTGCAAGTCCGACAGGAGTACCACTCCAGGCACACAGTGTACCAGAATAATGAATGTACTCATGAAAAGGATGGTGTCTAAATATAGATATTTTATACAGGGCCGCTGACCAACCTCCTCAGAATTCACGGTTACATAAAAAAAATCCAGAAGTGCACTTGAAAAATGACTTTCCAAAATAGAAGTGTCGTGGAGAGGCTACCGTCCAATAATTATGATGAGCCCAAATGGGTTTTATGTCGGAGCCCATGATTTGCATGTAAATGAATATGTCTAGACTGTGCCGATTTCTCAGTGTGACCCGTGCCAGCCAGCCTCCATACCTGGGCCATTAGATAAAATGGATCTGGCTCTCCCAGCTCCGTGTGACAGATTGGGATTTAACACTGCCGTCCTGTCCTACGTAATAACAGACAGCTGGGTCAAAGTCACAACAATGATGTGGAGAACATATCCACCATTTCGGTGTGTGAGGCATGATATGATTATACGCTGATTTTCAGGATTTGAGATCTGTGGATCTGTGCCCCTGACACTGCAGAGAAACATATTCACAGGAACTACAAAGACCTGGCAGTGAAGAAAAAACTGCAGAGAGAGACAGAGAGAGCAAGAAAATAGAGGGAAGACAGTAAAAATGAGCTGTAGAGATTAGAAAGAAGAAAGTGTGAAGAGGAAGAGGCAGACATTGTGGGTGAGAAAAAAAATCAGGATTGTGTAAGAAAGAGAGAGAAGAGGGCAAGGTAAGAGGGGAAAGGAGTGAGAAAGGATGAGAGAGGAAAAACTCTCTCATCCTCGATGGAAAAACTACAATAATACTACACTAAAAACCCTTAAACTCTTTATAATATCCTAATAAGCTTTCATAACAAAATTACACAACAAATCAACCTGTTTTTATACTTCTATTTTCCATAACATTCTCAGTAACAGTCCATCTTACACCGAAATCCTTAATATTCTGCCTCACACTAACCTTTGCATTCGCATCTCTTACTCTCTGAGAAACTCGTGGCAACAGCAGTTTGAACAGTAGCTGACCCAGTTTTGTGTGGTTTTGACAGTGACACGCTATCACTGTGGTGAACGCAAGCCCAACTTGAATACAATTTGTTAGAAATTGTATCTCCTTTTGACAAAAATCTTGCTACATAAGTGTAATGTGTGTGTTTCTGACTGTGCAGTGTTAGGTGTAACACGCGTCTTTATAACACATGCTAACTTTAGAAGCCCATTGTGCTGTCAACTAGACAGGAAACCTGCAAGACCTGTTTAAGACTTTGAATGCTAAGACCCTAAGTGTTCTCAAAGTTTATTCAACTTACGATTTCACTACAATAATTTAACCCTTTCACACTACACAGTCCAATTTGTATATAGCTTAACTCTAACAAATGTTTTGACAGTAATTGGCAGGTCATGCGGGTTTATTATCAGTCTGCTAGAAGTCTGCTGGGGGGGGGGGTGTAAACCTTTAACCATCCACCTGTGTGAACATTTTTAGAATCACATGAGTTGCTTTTACAGACTTGAGGCGTTACAGACATGAGGAGAGAGACAGAGATGGACAGAGACGTACAGGTGTTAGGGAAGAGAGAGACAGAGCTGGACAGAGACGTACAGGTGTTAGGGAAGAGAGAGACAGAGATGGACAGAGACGTACAGGTGTTAGGGAAGAGAGAGACAGAGATGGATAGAGACGTACAGGTGTTAGGGAAGAGAGAGACAGAGATGGATAGAGACGTACAGGTGTTAGGGAAGAGAGAGACAGAGATGGATAGAGACGTACAGGTGTTAGGGAAGAGAGAGACAGAGCTGGACAGAGACGTACAGGTGTTAGGGAAGAGAGAGACAGAGATGGATAGAGACGTACAGGTGTTAGGGAAGAGAGAGACAGAGATGGATAGAGACGTACAGGTGTTAGGGAAGAGAGAGAGATGGATAGAGACGTACAGGTGTTAGGGAAGAGCAACAGTGTGTCTGTGTATTTTGGAAGTGAGCGTGTGTATT
The DNA here is from genome assembly GCA_016801175.1 of Esox masquinongy. Taxonomy (NCBI): domain Eukaryota; kingdom Metazoa; phylum Chordata; class Actinopteri; order Esociformes; family Esocidae; genus Esox; species Esox masquinongy. The sequence goes on along the minus strand of JACXGI010020519.1, from coordinate 7,134 downwards.
CGTAAGACAGCGAGAGAGTGACCAAGATCTCTGTCTTCCCTCAAGTTGTCTGTCTTCACCATGTACAATATTTTCCCTGTGACCCAGGAAGTGGATATCTACACGGTGAAGCCTGAGGACCTGTCCTTCACCACAGCATTTTGCCTGCAGATCCAGAGGAATGACTATGTTCACGCCCTGGTCACCTACTTCAACATAGAGTTCACTAAGTGTCACAAGAAGACCGGCTTCTCCACCGGTTAGACTTTACCTCTCTGCAATGCATATTATTATTATAAAAAACAAGACAAGCTCATTTCCTGTTGTTCTATACATTTTGTTCATGGAGGCAAAGAAATGTTTGTCATTGCAACTCGAAAGTTAACTTCCTGCAATTCTACAGGTTTTACCATGAGGCAGAGATAAAACATTGTCGTTTCAAATCTTGAATTACAGTGAACCTGTGTTTTTACTATATTTTAAAATGATATATTTGGCCATGTACACTGCAGGGTACTGTGGATACTAATATGCCTGTGAGCCTCTCAGAACCGGGGTTAAGAACACAGATGTTCACATATGCCGTACCTCTGTGGACCCAATTTGGGAACCACTTAACTAATTGACCCAACTAAATTGGGACATAAAGCATTAATGACACCCATTGTGAACTCAGCTCTTGACTCCCACCTAGTGGTACTCAGTTAAACTGCATGTTATAAACAAAAATCTGACATGCGCTACTTGTCTCTTCCTCGATTTCCGGCTACTTCACTCTCCACCATCTCTCTACTAATACCTTATTACTTTCCTTTCCTACTCCTCCATCCTCTCCCCCCTACTCATTCCCTATCCTACCCTCTCTTCTCCTCATGCTCCTCTTCCCTCGTCCTCCTCCTGCTCCTCGTCCCTCCTCTGACCAGCTCCTGACGCTGCCAGTACCCACTGGAAGCAGACAGTATTTTACTTGGAGGACTATTTGACTGTGAAGAAAGGGGAGGAGATCATGGGCAGCATCGCCGTTCGGCCCAATGAAAACAACGTGGTGAGAACACGGTCACACTCTGCCACATCTGCAGCTGACACCAGGTCGGCATTCCAATAAAACGGCATTTTTTTTAAAGGCCCAGTACAGTCCAAAATAGGATTTTTCAATTTGTTTTTGATGGTATTTTGACATTATAAGGCCAAAATATCACTCTTAAATGGTTAAAATTATTATGCTCCTTTTGCCCAAATTTGTGTGATGTTAGTTTAGCCTAATATGTCACATGGCTGATGTGATTTACATGTGGAATCAATTTCCTCTTGTTTTATTTCAGAGGGACCTGGAGTTTACCTTTGAGTTGGACTTTAAAGGACAGCTATGTGACGCAGCCATTTCCCACGACTACAAAATGCGCTAGCTGACCAGCAAGGATCAATGACCCTCCTCAATCCACTATTGGACACACCTTCAGAGGGGGAGGGAAAAGGCTCTCCAAAAGGACTTCCAATGGGCCCAGTAGGGACATGAGAGACATCTGCTAGATGTCAGTGTTCTAGGACCTAAGTGATGTCATCTGAACAAGCCATTCTGAAGCAATAGCGTCATCACCCACCACTGCCCCCCAGGTCATTCGTAAGACTGCACCCCAGTCATTCATAAGAATGTCCCCCCAGTCATTCGTTAAGACTGCCCCCCAGACATCCGTAATAACTGCCCTCAGCATGACGTTGAATGTAACATCCCTGAACCACATTTTTCCTTTTTCTTCAGGTCTAGTCATGTTTGTGTTATTAGTACTAGGTCTAAATCAATGAGAAGAGGTGGGTAGATGCCGGTCCAGAAGCACTTTAAGGCCATATATTGAGCATCTCTTTTCTCAAAAAGCAGACGGACTCTACATCTACAGTATGAATCAGTGATGTCTTTCTGTGTGAGTTGGTAAGAGGAAAGTAAGTGTTTGTTCAAGGTGTTACATTAGATATATTTTGTTGGTAATTAATATTGTTGAGTTATTCGCATGTTTAGCTTCTTGTTTTTTGGTTGATTACTTGATTTGATTAAAGATATTCAAAAATGCTAAAGTATGGTGCCAGGATGAGAGAACCTGTGAGAAATGTACAATGTGTCACAAATTGTCAGTAATTTTGTCATTTTGATTTTGGGGAGTGGTGTGCGAGTGACGATGAACAGATAAATGAACAAAAAAGATGAATAAATTCGAATTATAAGAAAAAATTATAATTTACCCTAACCCACTTTTTTATATACATTAAAGTATTCTCATTCAATTTATTAAAAACTAAAACGAAATTATTAATAATCTAAAACCTTATTATTCCATTGTGTTGACGGGATTTAAAATGACCAATTTACATCTATTTAACTAAACTATTATTTACCTATAGATTATATAAGACAGTAAGAGTGTGCTTTTAATAAAAACATGAAATCACTAAATACGACAATAACGCTTATATATATATTCAAATGATTGATACATATTTCAAATAATGTATACAATATATACTAAGAATCCTAAATTGACAATAGAACCCTGTTGCTCAGAAAAGTTCAGGCAATCCATAGAACAATAAAGACAATTTTAAATGAAAGCGGAGCAATCTAGACAAGCGCTAACTATGATCCAAAATCTCAGCGTCCTAATTTAAGACATCCATTGACAAATGCTCACAGAGTTAGAATTTGGCTCCATTAGTCAAATGTCTGACCGTCTTCACTTGCAGCACGCTTTCTTTTTCACGGGGAGGGCCTCCAGCAAGACAATGGTGTCCCTCACCCTGTCCTCCTGGTCCTTCAGCACTCTGAACACAGACAGATTTCCGACATTTCACATTTAGTCACAAATCAAGCCCCACCCTCAGCCCCTAACGACCCCCCCCCATAGCGGGAATTGCGTCAATACAAAATTCCAGCCTATTCCGTCTCATCAATGGGAGACGTAATTTGATTAACATAACCATGTGGCGTTCCTCACCTGGCCAGATGGACCATGGCCTCGGTTACGTTGTGGCCAGTGTAGGCGCTGACCTCGTAGAATATCACACCGTTGTCCTACAACAAAGGAGAGACTCAGATCACTTTGATTGTCAACCGAGCTAGAAGACCTATGTCTGCCAATAGAGAAGCTGCGTGAGCTCTCGTCTATATATTTATGACCATGGAGAGCAGAACAACTCACATGGGCCAGGTTCTCTGCGTCTTTGAGCGGCACCTCCCTCTCGGACATCGCATCCGTCTTATTGCCCAGGAGCAGGATGGGAACGCCCTCACCCGCTGCCTCCTGGGAAAGAAAAGATCAGGGGTCAGTGAAAGATCAGAATATTGATCTTTCACTGACCCCAGCATTACTGTCTGAATGTTACTGATCAGAACATTCAGACAGTAATGCTGTATCATCAAATATTCACTCAGAGGAGGTGATGATGAATTCTTTTGTCATGTCTTGTCTTGTCTTTAGAAGTCAAAACACAGGCTGACCTTGACATTGAGAAGCCAGGGTCGCACAGCCTTGAAGCTGGCTAGCACCGTGATGTCATACATGACCACCACGCCGTCTGCCCTCCTGAAGAACTGCTTGGTGATGCTGCGGTACCTGTATCCAACACATTAAGATGTCACACAACCAGACAAACGGGAACTATACACTGCTGACTGGCCTCTTGAGTCCAAATGCTAGTATGGTGTTGTTGAACGGGGCCAGTAGAGGGCAGTCTTTCCCCTGGTCTAAGTAGAAGATCCCAATGCCCCAGAGCAGTGACGGGGGACATGTAGAGTTCTGTCTTTCAGGTGCAATGTTAACCGGGTGTCCTCCCTCTGCAAAAACTAGATTGCATTGCACTTACTCGCAAGAGTAATATGTCCTTGTTAAATATAAAATCTGGCCCTCATACCAACATGGCCACCTGATCATCACCAGCTCCTAACAATCTGATCCAAAAGACGTCACACAAATTACACTATCATACTGGCACCCAGGCAAAAGTAAAACATTTGGTTTTTGTTTTACCCCTGCCAGGGATTCAATGTCACTGGGGCTATGCTACCTTATGTAAAGGATTGGTTAAATAATATTTGCACTAGTCAGTGGTGAGTCACCTCTCCTGTCCGGCCGTGTCCCACAGCTGCATGGCGACCTGGGTGTTGTCCAGCAGTAGAGTCTTCACACTGTAGTCAATACCTATCAGAAGTAGTACTCAGACTGGTTAACACAGGACAAAGACGAACGTTTTACGGCACCCTCAGATACACTGTAACGCATACAGACTTCTTGTTTTCTGGCACCTCTTTACCGTTGAATGGAACAATCAGCTAAGTGGCGAAATGTGCTTTTACTGAAAGTAAAAACTCAATTTAATTGGGTTCACAATTTGTCATGTCCAATTCATGACAGACCTTTGAAGTCAAATTAATGACTGAACACTAGAGGGCCTAGTTTAGCCGTTTGTCTTTCTTCAGTAATTCAACTTTTACTACAGACTCACTATCAAAGAAGTGAATGAGGTCCAGAACCGAGAAGGATTTAGAGGAGAATTGAGAGGAGCATTAAATAAATTAGATGTGACTTAATCTGCGGTGGGAACAACATGTACCAGCCAGGGTTCCGAGACAGGTGTGACTTTACAAGCCTTTTCATGTGATACCACTTTGTCCCTTCCCATCTCCTGGACACACAGACACACACACAGACACACACACAGACACACACACAGACACACACACACAGACACACACACGAGAATTAGTGAGTAGGGGATGAGGGTGGCCGTGTTCTTGGTTCTCACCCACAGTGGCAGTGGTGGGGGCGTGGGTGTGACCATCACAGAAGCAGCGCAGCAGGGAGGTCTTGCCCACGCTGGAGTTGCCCACCATCACCACCTTAAACAGCCGGTCAGGGGCGGGCACGGCCCCTTCTTTTACTCTCTGGAAGTGTCGGCAGAGAAAGAGTTCGACCAAAATCATATTTATTTTCTATTCAGAAGACATGCCGTAACGCTGAACAGAGTTAACACAGATGTGCTCGCTATCATCGTTTCCTTCCTTGAGCAGGTTCACCGCTAAACCAGGGTTGTTTGTTTGGACTCGACTTGATTTGAACTCAAAGTGAATCGATACGCAACACATCAACAGAACGTTACTTACATATTGAGTCTCCTTGCCAACCGGCTGTCCTCGAGCAGAGGAAGGGGCATTTCTGATTCTGCTGAAACGGCCTTTGTGTTTCGGGGGGGACATCGTCATGGTGACCGGTAAAGCTACAGGAACAGGGGCGACTAGGAGTGTACCCTCCATATTGTCCTCTTCATCAACTCCATCATCCTTATCTTCCTCACTGAGCTGGTGCATCAGGGGCTGGGGCCCTCCCTGGAGCAGGTGGGGGAGGTGGTCCTCTTCGATAGAGATAACCCGACGGAGAGGCCAACCGTCTGGGGGAGCGTCCAGACTGTCGCCCCCCGTTTCTGACTTCCCCTTCTCCGTAGGTTCTCCCATTTCCCTCTCTCTGCCTCTCTCCCTTTGTCTTTCTCTCTGGGTGTGTGTGAGGAAATTCTCTGACTCAAACTTGGAGATCCTCTCCCGCACCCTCACCACCTGCGCCTCTACTTCAGCCAGCTCCGGAGCATCAGCCACTTGATTTGGGGATGAGGCGGTAGAGTCGTTGTAGCCATTCGCGAGGCTGTAGTTGCCCGTCGGCGAGCGCGGGGGACAGGGGGTGCCAGTGTCATCCTCGCTAGACGTGGAGGGTGAGGAGGTAGAGGATGGTGAGGAGACAAAAGAGATTTGAAGGTGCTCTATGGGCAGCGCATCAAGGAACTCATAGGAAACTCCATTCAGCTGTGAAGCTCTTTGGAGACAGAGGAGGAAGAAACAGAGAGGATATTGGATAAAAAAAAAGTGTTTCTGAGTCCCACCCAATCAAATGAGTCAATTTTACATTAGTGTCTCATTACAGACCTTTATGATTACAAAACTCAAATTGATTCTAGGTGCTGCAGGTGAATTTTTAAAAGCAGCAGAGAAGCATCTCCATTTTTAATATAATGTTAATATATGAAAAGGCAAATACACTTCCAATGCTGTAAAGTACATTTGATTAAAATGACCACCATTGTGTGTTGGACTCAACAACACTTTTCACATCCTCCATTTTTCCTCTTTAAATCAATATTAACAGACGTGAAATAATTTCCCTCTAATACACGAACACACATGACTAAACTAGTTGATTATGCCAAGAGAATGTGAAGGAAATGACCTCACCTTTTAATCGGTTGTTGGCCTGTGTCCCTGAACACATTTTCCAAGTCTGCTCTCTGCTTTTGCTTCTTTTTGAGAGAATTCCTTGGATTCTGGCAACAAACAGCGGAGAGTTACTTGATACAAACTGAGTGATTCAACTGCGGCATATGGCCAAAACACCACAACTAAGTTCTACATCCAGTTATCCTGTGTTGTGTAGTACCTAACAGCCAAAAAGTCTACATGCTTTTTGTTGCCGTACGGCACATCACCTCATGCCAAATTGCCTAAGTAAAGGACAGTAAAATAGAGATGGATACTGTAAAATGCATTTGACTAGAATACACAATATGGAAATAAAAGGTAATGTCATCACAGAGGTAGTCCAGAACACTGTCGCTGAATAACCGCGCCACCATTCACCCGTCAAGGACTCACCACGGCACAGCGTACGTCCCGCTCGTCTTTTAAATGTTTGTTCATCTCCCTGGATAGATATTCCCAGGACGAGAGGAAACAGAAGTTGTTGATTTAGTGTAGGACACCCGCGCGGCGTGCATTTGTCGTCATGGGCGCAGGGTTGCGTGCGTGATTAACTACCTCAGAAGATCTAGCTGTTTCATTAGACTCTGTTTCTCTCTCTGCAATCCCTCCGTGATGCGGTACATTTCCCTGAGACAAAGGGAAAGACGACGTTAAAGCACAGTAACCGAGCAAATATTAACCGAATTACGAGACAAATCCCTATGAGCGTACGAACGTTGAAGAGACGATTCATAAAAAAAGTTTTAAACTACTGTAAGTTATTTTTCTGTTAAATTGTTTGCTTGGGTGTATTTTTGCAGTCCTCACTTTGCTTGTGTGTGTGTGTGTGTGTGTGTGTGTGTGTGTGTGTGTGTGTGTGTGTGTGT
>JACXGI010020518.1:0-11051 GCA_016801175.1 Esox masquinongy | reverse complement strand
TTCAGGGCTAGCCCCAGAAAAACTATGACAAAATAACCAGTGTGAAACGGGGTCAAGAACAAAACCATAGAACGTTTATTGTCCAATCACAAAACCTGCCCTTTCACTTAATTTACATACGCTTGTGACGTGCACCGTTACCAACAGCTCTGTCTGGTCCTTTCACCCTGCAAAGTTTTGTCGTTTCATTATGCCTGCTAAATTTTAGCGATGTAGTTATTGCAGCTTGTTTTGGATGTAAATCCAGCAAATATATCGAAAGAATGAAGGTTGACTAATGTTTTTCTCTTTCTTTGCGTAGTTTTAACGAAGTTGTTCAAGCAAATACCGACAGGGTGGGCATCTTGATCAGTCTATGTCATGAAGTCGTTAATTGAATCGTGGTAGTGTTGATCATGTGTCAGTGATGTAGGCTACTGTAACATTATTCGCATGCCAGAGAGAATGTAAAATTTGCAGCTCATCATAGAATATAAAATGGTATTGTGTCATATTTGTCCGTTAGCCCAGGGCATAGGGACAGAAGTGAATCCTTAGCCTAGGTTTAACCCTTAGCCCAGGGTTAACAAACTCTTGTGTGAACGCAGGCTAAGCTAACCCGGGGCCAGTCTTAGCCTGGGACAATGCAGTGTGCAAAGGCCTTATATTTTCCATCCCCCCACTGTAATGTACAAGGGATACTTTTTGCGGAAAAACTCTTCAGTACCGCAGTGAATGTACTGTACGAAATACTCAAGAAAGTTTGTAAAATTACAAATATAATGTGAAATCATGGGGCACTATGCTACATCCAGCAAAGCTATATATTGTTGTCCCTCTTTATCCCCAAATTCAACACACTATACAGTACATGGAATTCATATTGCCTCATTAGTTAGCAGCTAGTGGCTTTTATTATGAGTCTGGCTAGTTACTGCATCTAAAATTATTCTGTTGACATGAACATTATAACAGACAGTTAAGGTATTAATAATTTGCCTTTTAGATATGGTGTTATGAATTCCAGCCTCAGTAGCTAATTTATCCACTGTTTTCATTTGTACAATGACTTGCTACTATAGGCAAATATTTAGTGGAATGCAATGTTGCCATGATTATTTCATTTAAAAAAAACTACCTAGCACAGTCAAAAAATGGCTAACATTAGGGATAAATGCTATCGACGTTAGCTAGCTAGTAATGTTAGCAAATGGATATATGTTTAACTAACCTCAGTTTAATCTAACGTTAGTCCTTCAAAAATCATTCTGGTGGCATGAACAATATAACATACGGTTTAGCTAATAATAATTTGACCATTTAGAGATGGTGTCATGCTTTGAAGCCTTAGTAGCTAATCTATGCTCATGTAGCTAAGCTAATTCTCAGTTTTCATTTGTACAATGACTTGATAATATAAACAAATGTTTAGTGAAATGCCATAATTGCCATGATTATTATATAACGTTGCCATGATTATTTCATCAAAATTAAATGCTATAAGAGTCTCAGTCTAAACTCGCATTAGTTCATCTTGAATCATTCTGGTGGCATGAACTTTATAACCAGTGATTTAGCTATTAAAAATGTGCCTTTGGTAGAGAGGGTGTTATGTGTTTAAGCCTCAGTAGCTAATCCATTCTCAGTAGTTAAGTAATTTCTCTGTTTTTATTGGTTTCTACAGCTCCACTTCTAACTGATGGCTAAACTTATCAATTGCACCTTTAAATTGTAGACATGGCAGTTAAATTAAAATGAAATCTGAGTTGTAATTTAACAATAACACATGGGTACATAGGCTATATTCCCGTGCCCTACCAAAGTTAACATATTTTTAAAGTAAGAATAGGGAGGGCATTTTCCAAATAAATTAAAATCTGGAAAGGTATTGGTTTAATTGTTGCCACCTGTAATAGTCTTTTTATAATTGAAATTAAACAATTCTAAAGGAAATAGTTTGCTCAATCATTGATGTTAATACACATACTTAAGTAAACATATGTTTGAAAATTATAATGATTATCTCTTCTGACCCCATCATTATCATACAACAAGCAAAAGGTGAATTCATGAATATACTCCGCGCTGGGGAAGACTGATAAAGATCCATTCAGTTATATTACCATACAATTAAGCTACATTTATTACATTCTGAAAATTTCAAGCAGCTACCTAGTTACATTGTTTGGTGCTTAAGGTGTTATACTGCTCTGATAGTGTCAGACATTTGAAGTATCTATATTTATCTGATGCAGAATATTGTATTATAATACCATTTGAGGTAAATGTCCTGAAAACCATTGCAATGTAACATGCAAGTACATTCAGTTTGGCCAAACAGTGGCGGCATAATAGTCATAACACTATCTATTGTTCTTTGTCACTCAGTGAGATTACATTTGGTGCAAATGATCAGGGTTGTGTCTTTACTTTGTGTGAGTGATGTTTCAAGTTGGCCACATGGGGGCACTATAGGAAAGGAAAAAATATAATGTCGTATTGCTTGCAACTATGGATATAAGTTGAAAAAAATTTGCAATCTGGCTAGTAGTAGCTTCAGTGCTGAAACCCGCTAAATGCTGCTTGCAGCTTTAATTATTCCTGTTGTTTTTTTTCATCCATAGATTTTTAGTCTTTTTCATTCAGTTTCTACTGTGTTCTACTTCCTGTTGTCTTTTTTCTGTTTCATTGTTTCAAACACACATTTTTAGTTCTACTTCCTTTTGTTTTTATTATTTCATTGTTTAATAAATATCTCCTTCCTCTATGCTCATTGTCCTTTGCCTCATACATCTCCCCATATAGTGTGGTTTGGAAGAATATGTTCAACAATGATATCTACGTTGTCAATAATACAATGCTTCACAAAAACATCTTGTCCTCAATGTATCTGACGCAGTGCCATTCTGTTACATTTTGCTCAAAATACCATTCCCTCACATACATACACTTGCAACAATAACCCATAAACATAGCACTGCCTTACCAGTGCCTCTTTCACTCTCAATGCTTGTCTGTCTATTGTCTTAGACAGTAATCTGTTGGCTCAGAGGTCTATATGAACACACGCATGTGAACACAAATGTCCCTTACCTGAATATTTTCTTACACTTACCACATTGACACTCTATGGCAGTACTTTGTATATACTCAATATTTTTCTATGCTGTCTTTCTCTTTGACACATACACAGACACACACATCTTAGACAGTGGACTGTGGAGTCTGAGGTCTATATGATTATTAAGATATATAGTGTGAGTGTACCCTACCAGATCATTTTCCTATACTCACCATTTTGGAGGACCCTGTCCATTGTTGCTATGCAACTATATTTATTAGTGTTTCAGCAGTTCGCTGAACATTTTTCTCATTAGGACTCATGAAGGATTTTCGCCATATTGGGTTTTCGGCCATTTCGGATTTTGTGAAAAACGCTTAAAACAATACTCCTATGCCACCAAATCTTCATGTCTGATTTTTACGTCCTTTAAAATTTGGCTTCTAAAGACCACATTCTATAAAAGATGCTTAACCTGAGCCATCAAAAAATGTGGCCGCTATTGACCAATAAACCTTCAAGTGGGCGTGGTTTTGTACACATAAGCATATTATTGAGAAACCATTATTCGTATTATAATTCAACTTAGTACACTTGCTTAGAACCTTGTCAGGACAAACCGTGTACAAGCATTTTCCAACTGACCACAAGAGGGTGATGTTGAACCAGACAAGTTCGCAAGCTCATGCCACACTACCGTTTGACATAGAGACAAAAAAATGGCGGACAAGTCCATTTCTTCATAAGGAACATATTTGTCATTGGGACCCATTAGCTCTGCCTTGATGGATTTTCGGCCATCTTGAATATGTGAAAAACGCTTCAAAATCTTCTCCCATAGAACCAAATGTCCGATGTTTACGTGACTTGATATTTGTTGATAAAATCATTTGATGTACATGTCCACAACACTTTTACGATGTAACATATGAAAGAGAAATTCAGTTTGACCACAAGGTGGCGCCATAATAGCCAGATGGCATTATCTCGTTATCTGTATCACTCAGTTCACTGGTGAAACACTATTGTTTTTGTACCAGTTCATTATTATTAGAGGTCTTTGCCCCGAATGGGCTCAGGACCCCTATTATTTTTGTTAGGATTATTATTATTCCCTTTTTTGGACGCATATTCCCATGAGATGGCATGCGCTACAGACACGCCACTTTGCCCATAGGTGTATACTGTCTGCTGAATTCATCTATTAGACTATGGGTCCAATTGAGCACTATAATAATTTTTCCGCCCCATATGACCTAGAGGTCTGAAATTCGGTCCTCATGTCCCTCTTTACCTAAGGAACAAATTTGCCTCATGAAGCTGCCATCTTGGATTTTCCGCCATTTTGAATTTTGTCTAAAACACTAAAAAGTTATCTTCTACTAGAGCTCTGCACCGATCTTCACGCTGCTCAGTATATATAATCTTGGGACAAGTATCTAAAGATTCGGTATAAAGATTGTTCATATCTTTAAAATAACATAGTTTATAGGTTCAGGCCTAAGGCAGGAAGGCCTCCACAATGTTTCAAGCTGATCAGCCTGATGGTGGCACTATAATCAAGCCAGATGGTCTCTCATCGCCACTTGGATGTCCTCTCTCCAATGCCATTTGGGGGTGGAGTCACTGGCTTGTTGTTGCCTCTCCGTTGCGTCCATCGTGCAATTGGAGTGATCTCTGCTGGCAATACTCGGCCCTCATTCAGGGGCCGACCCCGGATAGGGCCCATGTGTCACTGGACCACCTTGTCTCAGCCCCAAGGTTTAAGCTACTATATTATTGTGCCGGGGAGTAGGGTGGGTTCTCCTTCTCCATTGTAAGTCCTTGTAAATCTAAGGAATGCACTCTTAAAATTTTCTTTGTCTCCTGCTCCGCTTAAATTTAGGATGACGTGAGGTCTTGGCCCACACCTCTGGAGTACCAGGCTTTGCAGATGATAATTAGCGTACTTGGCGTTAATTAACTACTAGGCTGTATGCTGTTTAGCGTATTTAGTGTTAATTAACTATTAGGCTGTATCTTCTGAACCGTTCGTGCTACAGACACAAAACCAACTTTGTTCACACGTGTAAGCTATCCCCACCGCAAAATATGAAACGGTTATTGATTTTATGTATGCTAATTAGCGTAAATAGCGTTAATTAACTATTAAGCTGTATCTTTGAATCCGTTCGAGCTACATAAAGGAAACCAACTTTGTTTAATCAGTTTAGGTATCCTGACTTCAAATTATGAAAAGGTTATTAATTTTATATACGCTAATTATTGTAATTACTGTTAATTAACTACTAGCCTGTATCTTTTGAACCGCTTGTGCTACAGGCACAAAACCACTTTGTTTCACACGTTTAAGCTATCCCCACTGCAAATTATGAAACAGTTTTCGATTTTATGTATGCTAATTAGCGTAATTAGCGTTAATTAACTATTAGGCTGTATCTTTTGAGCCTTTTGAGCTACAGCCACGAAACCAACTGTGGTTCACACGTTTAGGCTTTCCCCAGTTCATATGATGAAACTTTTATTGATTTTACATATGCTAGTTAGTTAATTAACTAGCTAGTTAGCGTTAATTAACGATTAGGCTGTATATTTTGAACTGTTCGAGCTACAGACACAAGACCTGTCATTGGTAACCCTTTTATGAACTTTAAATATGTCATGTATGCTAATTACCCTCAACAACAGTATCTCTTGAACCTACAAACCTTTTGATAGGTAAACACTATTTTGAACCATAAATACTTTTTTCAACAGCTAGCAAGCACACCACATTTTCCTTAGGAAATGTACTTCTCTAGTTAATTATTACAACTTGTACTCTTAAAATTATCACCCGGCACAGCCAGAAGAGGACTGGTCACCCTTTGAGCCTGGTTCCTCTTTAGGTTTCTTCCTAAATTTCGGCCCCTTTTAGGGAGTTTTTCCTAGCCACTGTGCCTCAACACTGTTATTGCTTGCTCCTTGGGGTTTTCAGGCTGGGTGTTTTGTAAAAGCACTTTGACTACTGCTGATGTAAAAAGGGCTTATAAAAAAATTTGATGAATGCGAGTCAATGGTGATTCAATGGGAGACTATGAGGAACACAGAAGTCAATGGGGAATGAATGAGGGGCAATTGGGAATTACTTGGGGGCTATGGGGAACACATGGAAGTCAATGGATGGAGGTCAATGGGGAACAAATGGAGGTCAATGGGGAACAAATGGAGGTCAGTGGGGAACAAATGGAGGTCAGTGGGGAACAAAAGGAGGTCAGTGGGGATTGAATGGGAGTCAATGGGGATTGAATTGGAATCAATGGTTATTTAATGGGAGTCTATGGGGAATGAATGAAGGTCAATAGGTAATGAATGGAGGTCAATAGGGAATTAATGGAGGTCAATAGGGAACGAATGGAGGTCAATAGGGAACGAATGGAGATCAATAGGGAACGAATGGAGGTCAATAGGGAACGAATGGAGGTCAATAGGGAATGAATGGAGGTCAATGGAAAATGAATGGAAGTCAAGGGTGATTCAATGGGAGTCTATGGGGAACGCATGGAAGTCAATGGGTAATGACTGGAATTCAAATGGGAATTAATGGGAGTCAATGGTTATTCAATGAGAGTCAGTGGGGAAAGAATGGGAGTTAATGAGGAATGAATGACAATAAATTAAGAATAAATGGGTGCCACGGTGGTCCTGGTAGGAAAGGACCCTGCTATTTCCGCTTGCGCATATATTTATTATTATTATTATACTCATGCTGTTTTAAGGCCTTTTCTGGAAATTCCTGTGAGCTACAAAAAGCACAAAAAGGCCCAAATACACATGGCAGTAAAGGGCCAAAGGCCACATCTTTTGATGCATTCCATAATTTTGAAAATCAGCCTTAAGGTGGTGCTGACGCAAGCATCTATGGACCGATGTCTTCAAACGTTCTATAAGCCAGGCATGTGTGGCAAAAACATGGCTGCTATTGAACAATGAGCATGTGCGTGGGTGTGGTTTTGAACATATATGCACACTACTACCACAAGGTAAATGACATTAAAATTCTTAGTCAATATGTTGACAAAAATTTTATGAAAATAATGACAGCAAGCAATTTTATGTCAACGACATGGGGGTGCTATTGAGGTTTTCCATGTTTGCAAGCTCACCCTATTTGAGTTAGAGTCCTGAAAAGAGGTAGATTAGTCGACCTTCTCACAAGGAACATAATTGAAATTGGAACCCATTAGCTCAGCCCTTATGGTTTTTCAGCCATTTTGAATATTTGAAAAACGCTTCATAAGCTACTCCTATAGCATGGAATATCCGATATCCATGTACTTTGACTTTTGGCATCTATTGACCAATGTCTTCAAACGCTCTATAAGCCAGGCAAGTGTGACATCGTTTTATGCTCCTTGAAACAACCACACCGTCATTTTCCAGAGCAGCCTGTATTTCTCCTGAGGTTGCCTGTGGGTTTTAGTTTGTGTCCCGAACAATTCTTCTGGCAGTTGTGGCTGAAATCTTTCCTGGTCTACCTGACCTTGGCTTGGTATCAAGAGATCCCTGAATTTTCCACTTCTTAATAAGTGATTGAACAGTACTGACTGGCATTTGCAAGGCTTTGGATATCTTTTTATATCCTTTTCCATCTTTATAAAGTTCCATTACCTTGTTACGCAGGTCTTTTGACAGTTCTATTCTCTTCCCCATGGCTCAGTATCTAGCCTGCTCAGAGCATCCACGTGAGACCTAACAAACTCATTGACTATTTATACGCAGACACTAATTGGAATTTAAAAAGCCACAGGTGTGGGAAATTCACCTTTAATTGCCATTTTCACCTATGTGTATCACCTTGTGTGTCTGTAAAAAGGCCAAACAAAGGGTATGTAAACTTTTGATCAGGGCCATTTGGGTGATTTCTGTTATCATTATGATTTAAAAAGGAGCCAAACAACTATTTGATAATGAAATGGCTTCATATGATCAACTATCTTTAAATAAAAGACAGTTTTTTTGCATGATCAGTCATATTTTCAAAATCAATGCCAAAATATCACAACTTCTGCCAGGGTATGCAAACTTATGAGCACGACTGTATATTTGTTAGCTAGCTAGATGGCCAGCTATATTCTGATAATTTTATCAAGTCAGCTTGACTGACCCACTTTTGTTGACTATTCCTGTTATTGTCATGTGAAGTTAATATACTCTGCTCAGGGCTGACTGCTGGTACAGGCTTACTTGTGGCCTCCAGGTATAATGTGTTTTGGAGAACTAGAACTAAAGAATTTACGACGGCACAACCTTGGGTTTTGGTGAGTACTGGTGAAATTCTTACTTTTTATGCACTAACAGTTCAATCAGGAATGTAATGTCACTTGTATTGTTTGTCTTTATTTATGTATGCATGACGATTCAGACCTGATTGGCCCTTTCCTATTAAACTATGTGCTTAAAAATGCAAGCTGATCATTGTCTATAGTGGATGGTATGTTCTTCCCTGACTGCATTAGGAATTATGCACTGTGATTGCAGTGATGTTTTTCTCCCTGTAGGACACAATTTAAAAGCTACATTTTTTTCTGCATAGAATACCAGTTAAATTGCTTAGGTAAACAGTTATGATGGGTTTGGCTAATTTTGCTGTGTTTACTCAGAAAAAAGGAATTGCGGTCAAACATTTTTCATCAGATAATTCAAAATGTGCATTACCGAAGTTGCCGGTTTTGAGATCAACCTGGCTTTCATTTGGATTATGGGTGCCGTGTCATATTTACCAGGACCACTTTTTGCAAATTATAAATTGCATCTTTTTTATTGATTCTTGGAGTTAAAAATACAGCCAGAGAAAATTCTTTTCTCCCTGTGGAGAAAGAAGCTCCATAAATATAAGCCATGCTGTCATTCTCAAGGAAAGTGGAAAAAAAAATTAGCAGATACTGGTTGTCATTGTGTACTCCGTCAAAACGTTTCTTTTCAATGTCTTATTTTTGTGTGGCAGATCACCATCTGATCATATCCATCACTAGTCCTAGTAAGATGGGCTGCTGAAATGTTATCCATAACTCACAAAACTCTTCAGGTCTCAGGTAATACTTGTACTAAATTAACACATGGAATAATTTTAAGATGGCGATAACATTGATCATTTGGCAGTTTGATGTGGAGTTTAAGGACCCCCTGTAGGAATCCCTAAAAACATATATATGGTGCCTTGCAAAAGTATTGGATTACAATGGGTCACAGTTTACATTTGTAGTGGGCAGACACACACCAAAACCAGACGGTGATGGAGGAGGTCAATCAAATTTCAATTAAATTTATTCAGAAAGCCCTTTTTACATCAGCAGTTGTCACAAAGTTCTTTTACAAAACACCCAGCCTGAAACACCAAGAGCAAGAAGCAACAGTGTTGATGCTCAGTGACTACGAAAAACTCCCTAAAAGGGGTCGACACTTAGGAAGAAACTTAGAGAGTACCAGGCTTGGTGGAAGGGAGGGCGGATCCTGCTATTGATGCCTAAAACCAATTAGAATTGACTGGGAGAATTTTCAGCCACTGCAGATGGTACATGCGCTTGTCTCTTCTTGATGATCACCAGTGTCCAGCCTTCAACCGTGCAAACTTGATGAGGGTTTGGTGAATATGTAATAAAGCAGAGGACTGAGGACACACCTCTGGGGGGCCCAGAGTTAAGATCCAGTAATACAGGTGCTGGTCATATAATTAGAATATCATCAAAAAGTTGATTTATTTCAGTAATTCCATTCAAAAAGTGAAACTTGGATATTATATTCATTCATTACACACAGACTGATATATTTCAAATGTTTATTTCATTTAAATGTGATGATTAAAACCAACAAGTAATGAAAATCCCAAATTCAGTATCTCCGAAAATTAGAATATTACTTAAGACCAATACAAAAAAAGGATTTTTAGAAATGTTGGCCAACTGAAAAATATGAACATGAAAAGTATGAGCATGTACAGCACTCAATACTTAGTTGGGGCTCCTTTTGCCTGAATTACTGCAGCAATACGGCGTGGTCTGGAGTCGATCAGTCTGTGGCACTGATCAGGTGTTATGAGAGCCCAGGTTGCTCTGATAGTGGGCTTCAGCTCTTCTGCATTGTTGGGTCTGGTGTATCGCATCTTCCTCTTCACAATACCCCATAGATTTTCGATAGGGTTAAGGTCAGGCGAGTTTGCTGGCCAATTAAGAACAGGGATACCATGGTCCTTAAACCAGGTACTGGTAGCTTTGGCATTGTGTGCAGGTGCCAAGTCCTGTTGGAAAAGGAAATCTGCATCTCCATAAAGTTGGTCAGCAGCAGGAAGCATGAAGTGCTCTAAAACTTCCTGGTAGACGGCTGCGTTGACCTTGGACCTCAGAAAACACGGTGGAGCAACACCAGCAGATGACATGGCAACACAAACCATCACTGACTGTGGAAACTTTACACTGGACTTCAAGCAACGTGGATTCTGTGCCTCTCCTCTCTTCCTCCAGACTCTGGGACATTGATTTCCAAAGGAAATGCAAAATTTACTTTCATCAGAGAACATAACTTTGGACCACCCAGCAGTAGTCCAGTCCTTTTTGTCTTTAGCCCAGGCAAGACGCTTCTGATGCTGTGTCTTGTTCAAGAGTGGCTTGACACAAGGAATACGACAGCTGAAACCCATGTCTTGCATACGTCTGTGCGTGGTGGTTCTTGAAGCACTGACTCCAGCTGCAGTCCACTCTTTGTGAATCTCCCCCACATTTTTGAATAGGTTTTGCTTCACAATCCTCTCCAGGGTGCGGTTATCCCTATTGCTTGTACACTTTTTTCTACCACATCTTTTCCTTCCCTTCGCCTCTCTATTAATGTGCTTGGACAGAGAGCTCTGTGAACAGCCAGTCATTTAGCAATGACCTTTTGTGTCTTGCCCTCCTTGTGCAAGGTGTCAATAGTCGTCTTTTGGACAGCTGTCAAGTCAGCAGTCTTTCCCATGATTGTGTAGCCTACAGAACTAGAC